>MU764039.1:0-52417 GCA_026770625.1 Nicotiana glauca | reverse complement strand
GTCTAGAAAAAGTAAATAATGAATTCTGCCGGCTATTTGTGCAATAATCCCTATTAATTGAGACTAAAAAATAAGTACATAATAATGGAGATATACTTATGAAACTTTCCGTCATGAAATTGCTATTTGATGATGAACATTAATCTCATTAATCCTTTGGACATGATCCTATTTTCTAAAGGATTTAAAATTTTCTATGTACTTACGGATTAACGTTACGGTATACATATACAATATTTGATTATAGAATGTCAACTATAGGAGTTCATATATAGAGACAATTTGAAGCTTGAACTCGCCGGCACGGCTAGTCGTCCCACATAATCTTGACACTCATCGTCCCTTTCATAATCTTCTAGGGAATTGAAGGAATCAGCTTGACTTATTCTTTTTACTTTCTCATGTACATAATAATGATGTAAATGCTTGAATTAGTCAAAAAATGAATTAAGTTGACAATGTTGAGCATATACCATACTATATAAATATCACCATTGCTGTTGTCAGTTTCCTCACCAAGCTAGATATGGCTAAATACACAACCTTCGTTGCCCTTCTCTTCTGCCTTCTCCTTGTCGCTGCTACTGGTGAGTCAAATTAAATAGCTTATTTTTAAAAAAAAAAAATCAAATTAAAGGATTGGTATGTTCAGGATTGTCCCAAGATACTGTCTCGTTAATTTGTATAAACTAACGTAAAGAAACATTTCTTTTGTTTTCTATTTTCCAGTTATTGTACTGTATGTAGCAATATACTAGGAAAATATCAGCAAATAATATATACTTGACCATTTTTTTCCAATTCGTATATTAAGTCAATCAGGGGTATATTTTCATTAAGCATTCATTCTTAGTTTGCAAAATTAATGTTTTATGCAGAGATGCAAATGGCAGAAGGAAAATACTGTTCGAAGAAAAATCACAAATGGCATGGACCTTGCCAATACTCTTACAAATGCAGCCAGCATTGTAAGCACTGGTTTGGAGCTAAATATGGAATTTGTAAGAAATATCAATGGGGTCACAAACATCATCACTGGGCAAAATATGCTTGTTATTGCTACTCTCCTTGCCATTAATCATGATAAGGAACTTCAGAGTCTCAAGACTTTTCTTTGACAAAAGAAATAAGAAGCTATCTATTTATGTATATCCAATAAAATACTGCACCAGCAAGCAGTTAGTATGATTGTTTGACTATGTAACAAATTTGATTGAAGGCTCTAGCTAGCCTGATTTTCTTTTTTGTTTCTTCCCCCTCTTTAGGCTTTTCTTGAATAATTATGTTGCTTTCGTTTGAGCTATGGCTTGTTCGGAATAATACTTCATTTGTTTTGTGTCAATATATCTTGAGCAATTGAATCAACTGTTAAATGCTTAAAATACCCAAAATTAATGTGTGGGAGTACTTTGAGGTTTGGAGTATGAACTGTTGATGAACTGGATTTATTTTTACACACAAGAAACAGGAAGGAAAAGTAAATACTATCATTTATTGGAATCGATTAGATTGAAAATAAAAAGCCTGGAATTAATTCTTAAACTTGTCCTCTAATAAAATTCACACAAAGCATATTTACGCACTTCTAATGTCATCATTAAGCCTATCAAAATTGGCTCCTCTGATGATATGGTTTTAGTTATTTGTACCTTAATCATGATTATTCTAGTCATCATTTTGATCACTATTGACTCAACTTTAAATAAAACTAGCACAAAAATTTATTAATTTTAAGATGATTTCCATTTCTGAGGTATTTTCAACAAAAAGTGTGGACAATCATAGTAATACATAAAAAAAGCCACATGTGCTTCTAGTTAGGACGGCATCCTAACCACTTAGACCCCTTGTTAGTTGTTAGAATAATAGTAGTAATATTATCAGAACTAATTAATGTAAAAACTTATTAGGCTTGGAGGCATGTAAACGTTCTCTTAAATAGTTAAATCTCTTCTATGAACAAACTGAAGAATAATAAACCACATGATTCCAGGATTATGTTCAACTAAGACGCTCAAGGCATTATTCAAAAGATTGTTGCTCTTCTGTTCTTGTATGTATTCAGAGTTTTACGTTTTGATCGATATCTCTCACAAATGTTTTTAATTGAATAGATGCTTATGATTTCCTAAGAAACACAATGCTATTTATAGGGCAAGAACTATTGAACAGTACGATCAATAACTTAGTGATTTTGTGCATTTTTCAAATATCTAATGCTTTAACTCAACTTTCATTCCCTCTGGAAATAGTATCCTTTATCAATTCACAAAAGAAGCTAAAGACCTTTTCTTTTGGACAAATGGGAATTGAACTCCCCAGTTTTAAGAATTAACAAATTGTCTTGTAAGCTTTTTACATGGTACCTATTAGCCCCTCGGCTTGATTGATCAAACATGGCATGAGCATGACGAGGGATTTACATGATGGACCTCGGTGCGGTCCTATAATGATAGTAGCATCATGTTGACAAGGCTGTGCGACATGGGCAGGTGTTGATGGGCATGGATTGTGGCACGACGACATGTGGCTAAGGTGCCAAGGCATGACAAGACCATGGCATTGGCATGGCCATGGCAGGGCAAAGAGAACAAGCAACAGAAGCATAGCAAGGGCTAGAAAAACTAAAGCAAACTAAGGCGGGGCATGGCAAAGCAGATGGGCGCGGGCAAGGCAGTGTCATGGGCAAGCTGAGCATGCAGCATTGGCAGACATGCGCGCAAGGCATGATGCACATCGGCATGGCGCGAAGGCATGAAAGACCGGGCTTGTTGGCGCCAAAATTTGAAGGCCGCGCCCATGTGCCACGCATATGCAGGGCAGTTAGTCAGTTGGGCAATTTTCTGTTTTTCATATGAGTGGCTATATGGGGCTGTGAGCAGTTGTCTATTTTGAAATTCGAAATTTGAATTCCGTTACAATTGGAGATGTCAACTGCTAGGTTAAAATAAGGTTGTGAGCTAAAAATGTTGCCTATATATGTATAGGATAGGAAGACTTGTCAAGACAGAGTGTTGGTTGTCTTTGGCTTCTTTTTGTAAGGCTTTTGTATGTGTTTCTTTGTAACACAAGTTTAGTACAATGTTGGGAAGTGATTCCCGTAAGTTGTGCCTTGTCTGATTTATGTTGCCTTTGATATTCTAAGTATCAAACCAAAATGTGAGGGAAAAAGGAAGATGGCTGCGTCAGTGTCGTGTGACTGCCGTGTAGTGTCAAAATGCAAAAAAAAAAATGACCCTGTAACAACTGTTATCAGAGCAACGTCAACAAGATCTTGAAATTGTCATGGTTGGAAATGCAGAACTTTGTGAAAGACTTCAAAAGTTGGAGAGGCCGGTGGGAATAATTGATGACATAATGGATCTGGTGGATATTCTAACGTAGATCCATGGCATTAACATAGAACTTCAACACATTGGTGAGAGTGTTGATACACAACTTTTGGAATTGCAAGCTTTCCATTAAACTGCTGCAAAGCAGTTGGAAAAATTACAGAAGGAGAACGAGGATCTTAAAATGGAATTTTATGTCCTTCGACAGGCTGTTGCAAATGTACCCCAAGGAAGTGAAGAACACACTAAAATTAAGAGTCTAGAGCCAAATGCATTTGATAGGGTGAGGGGCGCCAAGGAATTGGAAAACTTTTATGGGACTTGAAGTTTTACTTCTCTACTCCTCACGTCCCGGAGAAAGACAAATTGACCATGGTGGTGTATTGTTTCAGAGGAGATGCAGTGCTGCGGTGACGTACGAAAAAAGCAGACGATGAAATTGGTGGCAGACCAAAGGTTGATACTTGGGAAAAGTTTCGTGACGTGCTAAGGGATAGGTTCCTGCCTAGCAACTCATTTTGGGTTACTAGGGATCGCTTGAAACAGTTGAGACAGACTGGTCCTATTCTGGACTATGTGAAGTATTTTTCATCCTTGTTATTGGACATCCAAAACATGTCTGATGACGATACACTGCATAATTTCATTTCCGAAATGCAAGGTTGGGCACAAAACGAATTTGTAGGTAGAAAGTTAAAGATCTGCCTGGTGCAATTGGGGCAGCAGACGTATTGGTGAATTTTTGCTCAGTGGGTATAGCTTCTTATTCAACCTCTTCTTCTAAGTCAAAGTAAAAAGAGAAGAGTAAGCACTGGAAGAAGGATAATCGGAAGCAAGATGGAAATAACAAAGGCAAAGGCAAGATGGATGCTTCGTTGTAAAAAACAAATAGGCCAACGGGTGATGAAAAGGTTTGCTGGACATGTCAAAAACCTGGACATTAAGCACAAGACTATGCAAATCAAGGGAAGATAAATGCTTTTCTTGCTAAAGAGGAGAAATATGGAAAGGGACATGAACTTGCTACTTATGTGAATTTGTTGCGGCTATTGAACACTTTGGCTTGCATAACTATGCGGATGATGAAGAAAATGTTGCCAAGGAAGAAGTTGCATACGTGAATGCTACGGGGGATGATTTGGATGATGCCTATTCCACACTAATGTGTGTGGATCTGATAATCGGAAACAAAAGTGTCGTGACAATGGTTGATGCCGGAGCCACACACACCTTTATTGCCTCCATAATTGTTCAAGAGTATGGTTGCAAATGACAAAGTTTACGACGAAGATGAAGGCTGTGAACTCAAAGGCGAAACCTGGTTATGGGGTGGCACTAGATGTCCCGATGATATTGGGCCATTGGTCTGGAAAGTTTAACATGATTGTTGTGCCATTGGTTGACTTTATTGTGTTATTGGCAATTGATTTTCTGAAGAAGAACAAAGTTGCTCCAATTCCTCATTTGGATGGACTTATGTTCATGGAGGAGACAAACCCCCGCTTTATGAAAGGTATGCGGCCCTACGGGGATGAAAGAAAGAATGCTGGGATTGCTGCTTTGATTTTTGCCATTGCATTTGAGAAAAGCTTGAAGAGGGGTGAGGAGTCTTACCTCGTTGCACTCGTTGAAGTCAAGCCATATGTGCATATTAAGGTCCCGGATTGAGTTGCAGATTTGCTGAAGGAATTCAACAATGTGATGCCTCTAGAATTTCCAAGGGAGTTACTACCGAGGAGGAATATTGATAAGAGGATTGAACTTATTCATGGATTAGTTCCACCTACACGATCTACTTATCGCATGTCGCCTATGGAACTGACTGAATTAACGAAGCAATTATCTGAGTTGCTTGATGCGGGGTTGATTCAACCATCGAAGGCTCCATACGATGCTCCTGTTTTGTTCCAGAAAAGGCCGGATGGTACACTGCAGATATGTCTGGACTATAGGGTGCTGAACAAGGTAACTGCCAGAAACATACTCTATTCCTTTGATTCAAGATCTGCTGGATAGGCTCTTGAAGGCTAGTTATTTTACTAAGCTAGACCTAAGGTCAGGCTATTAGCAGGTTAGGATAGCCAAAGCGGATGCCCCTAAGACCATTTGTGTAACTAGATATGGTATCTATGAATTTCCTGTAATGCCATTTGGGCTAACCAATGCCCTGGCAACTTTCTGTAATTTAATGAACAATGTTAGTTACGCGTATCTTGATGACTTTGTAGTTGCTTGCTTAGATGGCATTATCATCTATAGCCGGGCCCTTGAAGATTATTTGTCTCACTTAAGGAAAGTTCTGGAAAGACTTAGAGCCTATCAAATCTATGTCAAGATGGAGAATTGTTAATTTGCAAGTCGCAAAATAAAGTCTCTAGGCTGTTTGGTTAGTGAAAATCGAGCGTGGATGGCCCAAAGAAGGTGCAAGAAATAATTGAATGGCAAGCACCAAAGCTGGATAAAGGAACTAAGATAATTTTTGGGCTTGGAAAATTACTACCGAAAGTTCATTACGGGATATTCAAAAAGGGCTGCTCCTTTGACGGATTTGCTGAAAAAGAATGTCAAATGGGTTTGGTCGGAATCGTGTGACAAGGCTTCCAATGCATTGAAGAGGGCCATTTCATCCGAACCAATTTTGAAGCTTCCAGATTTGATCCATTTTAAGTACACACTGATGCTTCAAATTATACTATTGGCAGTTTGCTGGTCCGGGAGGATCATCCGGTTGCATTTCAAGTAGAAAGTTGAACGCTGCAGAGCAACGTTATTCTGCACATGAGACCGAGATGGTGACAGTAATTTTTTGCCTTCAAGTTTGAAGAGTCTAATTGCTGGGAACAAAGTTCGTGGTGTGGATGGATAACATGGCTAATACATATGTCGATACTCAACAAAAATTAAGTCCAAAGTAGGCCTGGTGACAAGAGTTTTTGGCTGAATATGACTTAGTTTGGGTGCACAAACCTGGAAAACAAAATTAGGTTGCCGATGCCCTTAGTCGCAAAGAGATATTTGTTGCAACTAATGAGCTTACTCGAATTGAATATGATTTTATGGATACAATCAAGTTATGTGTTATGAATGATCCATTATATGTGAAATTTATGGATCAAGTGAAAGACGGGACAGTTAAGCGGTAGTGGATCGAGGACGATTTGTTGCACTTCAAATGGGAGGAGAATTGTGGTTCCTCAAGGTGCTAGATTACGTTGTTCTCTTCTAAAGGAGACGCATTATACTCCTTATGCTGGTCATCCGGGTGTTAAAAGGATGTTGGCTTGATGTCCCGGAATTACTTTTTGCCGAAAATGGAATATGACGTTGAGGCCTATGTGAAAACTTATTTGGTTTGTCAGCTTGACAAGACTGAACTAAAGAAGGAAGCTAGCTTGCTACCATCTCTACCAATTTCGGAGTGTCCATGGGCTTTCGTTTCTATGGACTTTATTTGCGGGCTTCCAAAAGTTGATGGCAAAACATCAATTATGGTGGTGGTAGACAGATTCTCAAAGTATGAAATTTTTGTTGCTTCTCCAACTGTTTGTTCTTCTGAAGTAACTGCTGAATTATTCTACAAGCATGTTGCGAATCACTTTGGGGTTCAAAGGGATATTGTGAGTTATCGGGATCCGTGATTTACAAGCCAATTTTGGACAGCTTTGTTCAAAATTTTGGGACCTGATTTGAAATTCTCGACTGCAATACAAATCGATGGGTAGACCAAACGTATCAATCATATGCTTGAAGTGTTATGTGACTGTGTAATTAGAGGAATTGGGTTGAGTTACTAGACAATGCACAGTTTTGCTACAACTTGCACATGTCTTCGGCAACTGAAATGAGTCTGTTTGAGATTATGTTGGGAAAACAACCTGACACACCACTGGAAATTGATCAGTTGACATCAGGGGACAAGTCTCCTGTTGCTTATAGATAGGCTCGTGACAAGCATGAGTTGCTAGCTGAGGCGTGAGACAACTTGAGAAGAGCGGCTAAAAGAATGAAAAGTAATGCTGATAGAAATAGGCGGCCGTTGGGGTTTAATGTTGGTGACAAGGTTTTGCTAAAGCTTACACCATATATTTGGAAGAAAATCAGTAGTAAGACGCGTCATCGTAGGATAATTACAAAGTATGATGGCTGGGTGAAGTGGCCTACCTGCTGAATCTATCAGAACATCTCAAAATTCACCCGACATTTCATATAAGTTTCCTGAAATAGTGCTATGACGATGCTGAGGATACGAAAAGTGCGGTGCCAAAGTGTTCTCCTCCAATAGAGCACAAACAATTTGAGAAGACTATTGAGAATATTTTGGATTACCGTACGCTGGGTCAAAGCAAAAAGAGCAGGCGGACAGAGTTCCTGGTTTAATGGACGGGAAAGCAGGAGTGTGATGCAACTTGGGAGAAATGACTGCCTCTATGGCAATTTCAGGATCAAATCAAGGCGTATCTGGATTCTGTCTCGTCGAGGAAGACAAGCTCATCAGGTGGGGAAAGTTTGTTTGCCCCTCGGCTTGATTGATCGAATATGCATGGGGGTGATGAGGGATTTACATGATGGACCTTGGCACGACCCTATGATGACAGTGGCATTATGTTGACAAGGCTGTTCGACATGAGCAGGAGCTGATAGGCATGGACTGCGGCATGACGACATGTGGTTTAGGTGCCAATGCATGAGAAGACCATGGTATTGGTGTGTCCATGAAAATGTAAAGACAACGGGCAGCAGAAGCATAGCAAGGGCTGGGAAAACTAAGGCAAGCTAAGGCAGGGCGTGTCAAGGCAGTGTCACGGGCGAGTTGGGCATGCAACATTGGCAGACATGCGCGCAAGGTATGATGCACATTGGCATGGCGCGAATGTAACGACCCGGTCGGTAGTTTTAAGAATTTACGCCCTGATCCCCTATTATCTGCTTTCCCTGTGTTAATTTCTGCTATTATTATTTGCCGGGATGTTCGGTTTTGAGTTTCAGAGAGTTTTGGGGCACTTAGTCCCTAAATGAGAGCTTAAGTGTTGGAAATTTAACCATAGTCGGATCAGTGTAAAGACAGCCTCAGAATGGAATTCCGATAGTTCCGTTAGCTCCGTTGGGTGATTTCGGGCTTAGGGGCGTGTTCGGATTGTGTTTTAGAGGTATGTAGCTAATTTAGGCTTGAAATGCCGTGAAGTTTCCGGTTCGATAGTGAGATTTTGATCTAAGGATCAGAATGGAATTCCAGAAGTTGGAGAAGCTCCATATTGTTGAATGTGACGTGTGTGCAAAATTTTAGATTATTCAGACGAGGTTTGATAGACTTTTTGATCGAAAGCGTAAATTTAGAGTTTTGGAGTTCTTAGGCTTGAATCCTTGATTGATTCTTCGTTTCGATGATGTTTTAGGTGTTCTAAGGATTAGTATAAGTTTGGATAGTCGTATATGACTTGTTCGTGCTTTTGGTTGAGGTCCCGGGGGCCTCGAGATGATTTTGGGTGGTTAACGGGAAGTTTGGAGTTGAAGTTTCAGGTCTGCTGTCATAACCGCACCTGCGGCTTGGGGACCGCATGTGCGGGCCCGCAGAAGCGATAAGGGGAGCTGCAGATGCGGCCAAGAGGAATATGGGGTGGATCCGTAGATGCGGGAGTTAGGCCGCACCTGCAAGGTCACAGAAGCGGGAAGCATGTCGCAGAAGAGGAAATGTGGCCTTAAGTGAATTGTCGCCGATGCGATCATGTCCTCGCATAAGCAGGACCGTAGATGCGGTCCCAGAGCCGTAAAAGCGGATTAGCTAGGCAGAAACATATAAATATTTGCCTTCGCGAAATTTAGCTAATTTCACCTCTTTTCAAACGGGAAGAAGCCTTTGGGAGCATTTTCAAGAGAGATTTTCAGAGGAGTTCATTAGGGTAAGGTTTTTGGTCCCTAAACTCGTTATTGGAATGATTTTTATCGTTTTAAGCATGAAAAATTAAGAAAAATCAGCGGTAATTTGGAGGTTAGGGCTTGACTAATTAGAGACTTTTGAGTGATTATTTGAGGGACCAATTAAGGTCCGATGTTGGTACTTTTACTATGACTGAACTTGTGAGAGTGTGAGAATTCTGAAAAATTAATTTTACCCAATTCTGAGACGTGGGCCCGAGGGACGTTTTTATCATTTTACCTAATTTCGCATATTAGCTTATAATTTCTTTATAGAATCAGTTACTTGAAGTGTTATTTACATTATGAAATTGAATTGAATAGATTTGAGCTATTTGGGACCGAGTACTCGTGGCAAGAGCGTGGTTTCGGATTTATTTGAGTGGGTTCGAGGTAAGTGGCTTGCCTAACGTTGTGTGAGGACATTCCCCTTAGAATTTGGTATTGTGGTAATTGAAATGCCTTGTACGTGAGGTGACGAGTGCATACTTGTGCTAATTGTTGAAAAATCTATTTTCACTAAAGTAGCTTTAATTGTGTTTTTCTTTACCTGTTTACTCTACTTGAAATTCTAGCCTGTTGTTAGCTTAGAAAAGCATGTTTAATTGGCTTAATTGCTTTATTTACTAAACTGTCTTAATTGTATTATGTGAAGCATGTTAGTTTAGAATTACCTATTTTAGTTGGTACGAAATTGAGCTTAATTGAGTGTTCTTTGTGTTGTTGCTGTATGTTTTACTTTGGGACTACGGGAAGGCATCCTGGGAGATCCCCTGTATGTATTTATGATTGAGCTGAGGTACGGGATACCGAAAGATCCCTGGCACATATATTGAGAATACCAAGAGATCCCTAGCATATATTGAGGATACCAAGAGATCTTCGGGATACCAAGAGATCCCTAACATATATTGAGGGTACTAAGAGATCCTCGGGATACTGAGAGATCCCCGGTTATTATCCTTGTGAATAATGGTATTTCCTTGTGACTATTTTTCTTTGTCTCTGTTCCAGTAATTGTATTCCTTATTATCTTGTATTAAATTCTTACTGTTAGCTTTCAACCGTACTACTTATCTTATTCTGTCATCCCATATATTTTATTTAATTTCAGTAGGGCCCTGACCTTCCTCGTCACTACCCGACCGAGGTTAGGCTTAGCACTTACTTAGTACTGTTGTGATGTACTCATGCCCCTTTCTATACATGTTTTTCATGTGCAGATCCATGTACCTATACTCAGACTTACCATCCATGAGGCGAGTTGATTCTTCGGAGACTTCGAGGTATATCTGCCGCATCCGCAGACCGATGAGTCTCTCTCTATTCTCTCTTGTAGTTACGACCCTTCTGTATTTACTTTGTTTTAGACATTCTGGATTTAAAGCACTATGTAGTATTCTGAGCTTGTGATTTCATGAGATTCCGGGTTTTGGAAAAAGTATTAGTTTTTGAGAGTTTATATTGTGTATGCCGAGCGACACTATTAAACACTGTTTTATTCACTATTTCAGTTTTTTTTTGTTTTCTTCCGCAAATTGCTTTATTTTTCGCATTATTAGGCTTGCCTAGTCATAGAGACTAGGTGCCATCACGATGATTCATGGAGGGCGAATCGCGGTTGTGACAGCGAAGGCATGACAAGGTCGGGCCTGTTGGCGCCAAAATTTAAAGGTCGCGCCCATGTGCCACGCACATGTAGGGCAGTTGGTCAGTTGAGCAATTTTCTAGTTTTCAACATGAGTGGCTATGTAGGGCTATACGCTGTTGTTTGTTTTGAAATTCTAAATTTGAATTCCTTTGCAGTTGGGGATGTCAACTGCTAGATTAGGATGAGGTTGTGAGCCAAAAATGTTGCCTATATATGCATAGGATAGGCAGACTTGTCAAGATAGAGTGTTGGCTGTCTTTGGTTTCTTTTTATAAGGCTTTTATATGTGTTTCTTT
This sequence comes from Nicotiana glauca, assembly GCA_026770625.1. Lineage (NCBI taxonomy): Eukaryota > Viridiplantae > Streptophyta > Magnoliopsida > Solanales > Solanaceae > Nicotiana > Nicotiana glauca. The sequence goes on along the minus strand of MU764039.1, from coordinate 41,225 downwards.
ATAGCACGAGTTTAATATAAAATTGGGAAGCGATTCCTGTAAAGTGTGCCTTGTCTGATTTCTGTTGCCTTTTATATTCTAAGTATCAAACCGCGTGTGGTAAAAGGAAGAGGGCTAAGTCATTGTTGTGTGACTTTAGTGCAGTGTCAAAACGAAACAAAGTTTGCCCTGTAACAGCACCTATGATGATCCTCGCCCTTCTATTTGCTTTTATAGATAGATTTTTCTTCCATAAGGAATACTTCACAAAAGGTGTATGCCCTCTCTTCACTTAAGATGCGAAAGTCCTCACGATATTAATATACAAGGTAGGGATCAATGTCAAATTCGCTACATATTTGGCACAAAGTGATATTTTAATAAAAATATTAGTATTATTCAGTGCAATACAATAGTTCACAACATCACATTAAGCACCAATATAGAAACATAAAATAAAATGAAAGCAGCATAATTGTTCAGGCATATGCTATTAGCTCGACCAAAAGTCAAGCTAGACTTAACAAAACTTATTACATTGTGACACACAAACACACAATAAAATCACACTAACTAATTATTGATGCAGTATTTAGTTCCCTGCATTAACAAGAAGTCAGCTTCTTATTTGTATATATCAGTCCAAGCCAATTGTTGAGACTCTAAAGTCAATTCCTCATGATTAATGGCAAGGAGAATAGCAATAGCAAGCATATTTTGCCCAGTGATGATGTTTGTGTCCCCATTGGTATTTCTTACAAATTCCATATTCAGCTCCAAAATAGTGCTTGCAATGGTGGCTACATTTGTAAGAATAGTGGCAAGGCCCATGCCACTTGTGACTTTTCTTCCAGCAGTATTTTGCTTCTGCCATTTGCATTTCTGCATGAAATTGGGAAATTGAAAACCAACGATATATAAGTACTTGAGATATACTTAACACTTAGTATAATTGTTGAGACATAATATAATACTTCATTAAACAAAGTACTCCCCTAACAGTTTAACCAATATAAAAACGTACTTTCTCTAACAGTTTAAACTTTAAAATCAGATAATCACACAATAAAACAATAATGACCTAACATACTTTGGATGCTTAAACTCAATATTCCCCAACGTTTACCTAATATAATAGCCAAAAAGCATGCTTAAAAAAGTTGTTGACTCACCAGTAGCAGCAACAAGGAGAAGACAGAAGATGAGGGTAATGAAGGCTGTGTATTTAGCCATGGCTAGTATTTTCTATTGGATATCTTGGTGAGGAAACTGGCAACAGAGATTGTGAGATTTATAGCATAAGAAGCTCAATATTGTCAACTTAATTCTTCTTTTGATCAGTTCAAAGATTAAGTACTTATCAAGTACATAAGCTAGTATAAAGAAAGAAAAAAAGGAGTATATATGATGAAAGGGACTATGAGAAAGCTAATTTAAGAACTTGAATGGATCAAGTAATCAGGATAGTGATGAGACGATTGCTGGATGAGTTCAAGGTTAATTAAAAAAAAAGAAAAAGAAAAACAAAAATCTACATGGTATAGCTACTCCATCTACAATGTATAGCCACTCTAAAAAATAATAGCGACGTATAATATTTATATATTCATATATAATATACATACTTTTATATAAAATCAATATATATATATTTTTTATTTGGCTAGCGACTGTAGTTATTTTTGCCGATCGGAAAAATATGTTAAAAGCCCTTTAAAAAATTCGTCTGTGAAAGCCAATTGTGAAATTAAAATAAAAACTAAAATATTTATAATCAGGTTACTTATAAGATAATCACAAGTAATATTTATGACGAATATTAATCTATATGTATAATAGCAATTTGATAAAAATGGTGACCAACCTGCTGTAATGTGTTAATTATACTTTATAAACAAATTTACCATGTCAATGTATATAACTTAAATCTTGTTATAATTTTATTTGATTTGTTCAAAGTTGGAAGTTTAGTTACCTTAAATGATTTGGAATATTTATTATGTATAAACACCTAAACAAGAACCACTTTTGACGATCTTTGATTAATATATTAATGCTCCTAATATATTTAGGAGTTTGAACTGATCAAGCTCAAAATTAGTTGCTTCTAATTTCAGAATTGGTGTTGCAACCCTGTACAAGTGGAAATGGGAAAACGAAAATACTAAAATACAAATTGTAGAAAACAATATTATCTTCCTCAAGTACATTATTTATGAAAAATACATTTAAGCATGTATCGAGATAGATAAATGTTTAGGTCTATTTGGTCGATATTATACTTCTATTAAAAGTCAAGTGATCCTAAGAAAATGCTACTCGGTCGAGGTACAAAATTTTTAAAAGACAATATCAGATCATTGGCTTCAAAAGCCATGACTAGGTCAAATTTCTCATTTTGTTCTTAGCCTAGGCAAAAACCATTAATTTAAAAGAGAAGCCATTGAAAGTTTCTATGAAGAAAGTAGTGAAGCTTTTGAAAAAAACAAAAACCTTTTGTAAGGAATGGACAGAACAACAACAATAACCGCTCCTCACGCCTGAACAGAATTTTTAATTTTAATTTGTATCACATTTCCAATTGTCCTGATCATAAGAACATCCATAAGAGTTACAAATTAGCTGTACTGGTCTTGCACGGGGAAATAGTTGTCACGATCCGTGTTCGCCATCCGTGAACTGACGTGTCGACACCTAATATATACGACTAGGTAAGCCTAATAATTTGTGGAAAAAAGAAACGAAGGATAAAACTAACCAAAAACTGCGGATAAAACATAAATAAAATGTCTAAGATGCTGCTCGGCATATACAATATAAACTCTAAAACTGAAACAACCCCCAAAACCCGGAATTTCATTAATCACAAGCTGTTGAATCTCTACAAGTGTTCTAACTCCAGAATGTCTAAGCAAGAGTAAATACAAGAGAGCTAAAACTAGAGGGAAGAATAGAGAGGGACTCCTCGGTCTGCGGACGCGGCAGTTATACTTCGAAGTCTCTGAAGATCGCCTCGCCTCACTGATGGTATGGCTGAGCCGAAGAACCTGGATCTGCACACGAAAAACATATGCAGAAAGGGCATGAGTACACCACAACGGTACCTAGTAAGTGCCAAGCCTAACCTCGGTCGAGTAGTGACGAGGAAGGTCAGGGCCTTACTGATTATATAAATGTATAAGAAAATAAAATAGTATGAAGTAACACAGGATAATAAGAATAACAACAACTACAATAGAGAGAAAGATCACAGAAAGAATATAGCTCCACACAAAGATAGCAACCGGGGATCTCCCAGGATATCGTCCTGTAGTCCCCAAATGTAAATATCTAGTGGATCTCCCGGTGTTGTCCCATAGTCCAACTCATAATGCACAGGGGATCTACCGGAATACCAATCCGTAGTCCCAAATGTAAATATCTAGTACAGGGGGAATTTATCGGGTGCAGTCCCGTAGTTCCAATGTGAATATGCAGGGGGATCTACCGGAATACCAATCCGTAGTTGCAAATAAACAGGCAAGGGGGATCTACCGGGATATTGCCCGTAGTCCTAAAGTAAACACACAACAACATCATGAAGAATATTCAATTCTATCCAATTCCATACCAAGGAAAAAAAATAAGTATTTCTAACCTAGCATGCTGCACAAAATTCAAATAAGGCAGTTTGAGCAAGTAAAACAGTTAAGTCATATAGATATGCTTCCCTAAACTAACAGTAAGCTTAAATTGCAAGTAATGTACAACAAGAAAGAAGAAACACAATTATAGTTACTTAATGAAAATAGGATTTTCAACAATTAGCACATGTACGCACTCGACACCTCACGTACAAGGCATTTCATATATCAACAATACAAAATCCTAAGGGGAGTTCCCCCACACAAGGTTAGGCAAGCCACTTACCTCGAACCAGCTCAATCAACTCGATATCATATTCTTGCCACGAGTACCCGACTCCAAATGGCCCAAATCTATTACGATGAATTACATAATGTAAATATAATTTCAAGTAACTAATTAATTTGGAGCTAACACAAGAAATTAAGAAAATCGCCCAAAAAGCCCCCGGGTCCACGTCTCGAAACCGAATAAAATTTACAAAACTAGAATCCTCACACTCTCATGAGTTTACACATACCAAATACATGAAAATCGAACTACAAACGACCCCTCAAATCCCCAAATCCAAGTTTCCAATTTCAAACCCTAAATCCCCAATTCTAACACTTATTTTGCACAAATTTCTTGCCAAATCAGTAGAATAATACTATATGAACGAGTTTGGGTTTCAAAAATCTTACCTCCTCGAAGCTCCCTTGAATTCTCTCTCAAAAAGCTCCCAAAAAGCTTAGAACCCGGATGAAAATGGTGAAAGAAATGGAAAAAATCGCGACTGAACCTTTATATAGGTTCTGGCCTAGGGTCTCCACAGCTGCGGACCCGCACCTGCAGTCCTAGGTGCGCATGTGCAAAATTCCAGTTAAAGCACTGGAGACCGCAGGTGCGCTCAACCTATCGCACATGTGGATTCTGGTCTCCAAGTGCCTTGCTGCATCTGCGGCTCCTCTATCGCTTCTGCGGTCACGCACCTGTGGCCCCCAAACTGCAGGTGCAGTTATGACAGACTTGAGCAGCTGAAGCTACTTCAAAATCTCCCAAATCCTTCCATTAAGCACCCAAAACTCACCTGAGGCCCCCAGGACCTCAACCAAACATGCCAACAATCCTAAAAAATCATACGAACTTACTCCAGCCCTCGAATCACATCAAACAATGCTAATCCCAAAAATCGCTCTCCCATCCAAGCTTAAGGATTCCAAAACTTCCAAATTTTGCTTTCGATCAAAAAGTTTATCAAACCTAGTCCGAATGACCTGAAATTGTGTACACACGTCACATTCAACACCATGAAGCTACTCCAACTCTCGGAATTCCATTCCGACCCCTAGATCAAAATTTCACTATCGAACCGGAAACTTCAATTATTCAACTTTCGGCATTTCAAGCATAAATAAGCTACGGACCTCCAAAATGCAATCCAAACATGACCCTAAGCTCGAAATCATCCAACGGAGCTAACAGAACAAACAGAATTTTATTCCGTGGCCTCCTTCACACTGCTCCGACTACGGTCCAAATTCTAAAGCTTAAACTCTAAGTATCCCAGAAACACTCCAAAACTCACAACTAATTCTCCCTGCAAATCAAAATAGTAGAAACAAATATAGGGAAAGCAGTTAATAGGGGATCGGGGCGTAAATTCTCAAAATGACCAGCCGAGTCGTTACATCCTTCCCTTCTTAAAACATTCATTCGTCCTCGAATGAGCATAGAGACATACCTGAAGTAGTGAAAAGATGAGGGTAATGGCTGCGCATATCCTTCTCGGTCTCCCAAGTCGCTTCCTTGACCGGCTGACCCCGCCACTGAACCTTCACTGAAGAAATGTTCTTTGACCTCAGCTTCCGAACTTGCCTGTCCAATATTGCCACTGGCTCCTCAACATAAGATAGATCCTTGTCCAACTGGACTGAACTGAAATCCAATACATGTGACGGATCGCCGTGATACTTCCGGAGCATCAAAACATGAAATACCGGATGAACTCTTGCCAAGCTGGGAGGTAAGGCAAGCTCATAAGCAACCTCCCCAAAACGTCTCAATATATCAAAAGGACCAATAAACCTTGGACTCAACTTCCCTTTCTTCCCAAATCTCATAACGCCCTTCATTGGCGAAACCCGAAGCAAGACCTGCTCTCCAACCATATAGGAAACATCACGAAACTTTCGGACCGTGTAACTCTTCTGTTTGGATTGGGATGTACGGAGTCTATCCTGTATTACCTTAACCTTCTCCAAGGCATCCTGAACTCTGTGCCCAATAATCTAGCCTCACCCTACTCAAACCAACCCACTGGGGATCTACACTGCCTACCATACAAGGCTTCATACGGTGCCATCTGAATGTTGGAATGATAACTGTTGTTTTTGGAAAACTCTTCCAGTGACAAGAACTGATCCCGAGACCCTCCAAACTCCATCAACATGAATGGAGCATATCCTCAAGAATATGAATAGTGCGCTCGGACTGTCCGTCCGTATGGGGGTGAAATGTTATGCTCAGCTCAACCCGAGTACCCAACCCATGTTGTATGACCCTTCAGAATCGTGATGTGAACTGAGTACCTCTATCTGAAATGATGGACACTGGACTACCATGCAGATGAACCATCTCCCGGAAATAAATCTCCGCCAACCGCTCTGAAGAATAGGTAGTACACATAGGAATAAAATGTGCGGACTTGGTCAACCGATCCACAATCACCCCAATAGCATCGAACTTCTTCTAAGTCCATAGGAGTCCAACTACGAAGTCCATGGTGATCTGCTCCTACTTCTACTCTGGAATCTCTATTTGCTGAAGCAAACCACCTGGCCTCTGGTGCTCATACTTTACCTACTGACAATTGAGGCACCGAGCTACAAACCCAACTATATACTTTTTTATCCGCCTCCACCAATAGTGCTGCCTCAAATCCTGGTACATATTCGCGACACGCGGATGGATGTAATACCGCGAACTATGGGCCTCATCTAGAATCAACTCCCGAAGACCATCAATATTGGGTACACATACCTGACCCTGCATCCTCATACCTCGTCATCACTAATGGTCACATCTCTGGCATCACCGTGCAGAACCTAGTCCTTAAGGACGAGCAGATGAGGATCATCATACTAAAGCTCCATAATACGATCAAATAAGGAAGACCGAGAGACCACGCAAGCTAGAACCTGACTGGGCTCCGAAAGATGAAATATCACAAACTGGTTGGCTAAGGCCTGAACATCCATCGCCATGGGCCTCTCCGCTGCTGGTAAATTAGCCAAAATCCCTAAACTCTCTGCCCGACGAGTCAAAGCATCGGCCACTACATTGGCCTTGCCTGGGTGATACAAAATAGTGATATCATACTCCGTCAGCAGCTCTAACCATCTCCTCTGGTGCAAATTAAGATCCTTCTGCTTGAATATATGCTCAAAACTCCGGTGATCAGTATAGATCTCACAAGGAACACTGTACAAATAATGACGCCAGATCTTCAAGGTGTGAACAATAGCACCTAACTCGAGATGATGGACAGGATAATTCTTCTCATGTACCTTCAACTGTCTGGACGCATAGGCAACCACCCTACCATCCTGCATCAATAAAGCTCCAAGGCCAATCCTCGAGGCATCAAAATAGACAGTATAAGACCCCAAACATGTAGGCAATATCAATACTGGGGCTGTAGTCAAAAAGGTCTTGAGCTTCTGGAAGCTCGCCTCACACTCTTCCGTCCACTAGAACGGAGCACCCTTCTGGGTCAGCCTGGTCATAGGTGCTGCAATAGATGAAAACCCCTCAACAAATTGAAGGTAATAGCTCGCCAAGCCAAGAAAAGTGCGGATCTCTATGGTTGAGAATGGTCTGGGCCAACTCTACACTGCTTCTACTTTCTTTGGACCACCTGTATACCCTCACTCGATACCACGTGACCCAAGAATGTCATGGAATCCAACCAAAACTCCCATTTTGAGTACTTTGCATATAACTTCTTTTCCCTCAAAGTCTGAAGCACTATCCATAGGTGTTGCTCATGATCTTCTCGACTCCGGGAATACACAAGAATATCATCAATAAAGACAATGACAAACGAGTCAAGATATGGCCGGAACACACTGTGCATCAAATGCATGAAGGCTGCTGGGGCATTGGTCAGCCCAAATGACATAACAAGGAACTCGTAATGACCATATCGAGTCCTGAAAGCAGTCTTCGGGATGTCTGGCTCCCGAATCTTCAACTGGTGGTAAGTCAATCTTAGAAAACACTCGTACACCCTATAGCTGGTCAAGTAAATCATTAATACGAGGCAAAGGATACTGTTTCTTTACTGTAACTTTGTTCAACTGGCGATAATCAATGCACATACGCATAAAATCATCCTTCTTATTAACAAAGAAGACAAGAACACCCCAAAGTGATACACTGGGCCGAATAAAATCCTTATCAAGCAATTCTTGTAACTGATCCTTCAACTCAGGAGGGGCCATACAATACGGAGGAATAGAAATGGGCTGAGTGCCTGAAAACAGATCAATGCCAAAATAAATATCTCTATTGGGTGGCATACCCGGAAGATTAGCTGGAAACACATCAGGGAAGTGTCGTACTACTGGGACTGAATCAACAATAGGGGTATCAACACTAACATCTCTCACATAGGCCAGATATGCGTCACACCCCTTCTCAACCATTCGCTGAGCTTTAAAGAAAGAAATAACTCTACTGGGAGTGTGATCTAAAGTACCCCTCCACTATACTCGTGGTACACCTGGTATAGCCAGCATCACGATTTTGGCGTGACAATCAAGAATAGCATAATGGGGAGACAACCAGTCCATGCCTAAGATAACATCAAAATCTACAATGCTGAGCAATAATAAATCGGCTCTGGTCTCAAAACCACTAAGAGCAACCAAACACGAATGACAAACGCGGTTCACAATAAGAGAATCTCCCGTAGGAGTAGAAACATAAATAGGAGAAATCAAAGAACCCCGTGATGCGCCCAAATGCCCAGAACAATACCTGTGATGACAGAATCGGAGGAGACAACCTCGGTACGGGCAGGAAGGGCATAATATCTGGCCTGGCCTCCCCCTCTAGGGCGACCTCTACTTCTCCGACCTCCACCTCTAGCTGGCTGAGCAGGTGGGGTAGCAATTGGTGCTGTAATCATAGTCTGGGAACTCTACGGGGCATGTTGTGGCTGAGAAGTCTGTGGAGGTGCACCCCTCCTAAGTTTGGGGCAATCCCTCACCATATGGTATGTGTCACCAGACTTAAAACAAGCTCTGGGAGGACGTGGTAGTTATGACTGGCTCGAGCCAGGTCTGCTGGACTGACTACTGAAAGCACCCGATGTAGGAGGCGCACTAGATAATGGAGGTGCATAATAAGGCTCCTAAGTTCTAGGAGGGGTTGGAATACCGCTAGCTACTGGAAGAATTGAATGAATGGGCGACTCATATAACCCCTACCATGACGAGCTGCAGTTGGAGCACGGGCACCGGAAAAATGACCTGACTCTCGAGACCTCTTGGCCTCTCCATCCTCTCTATCCCGAGCATGCATAACCTCTACTCTCCTAGTAATGATCACCACCTGCTGATAAGAAATATCCATCTCTAACTCACGAGCTATGCTAAACCTGATGTTGGGAATGATCCCCTCAATAAACCGACAAACTCTCTCACAAACTCTAGCAACCAAGGCTGGTGCATGCCTAGCCAAGTCAGTGAAACGGACAGTATATTCCGAAACAGTCATAGTGCCCTGGTTCAAATGCTCAAACTCTGCGCGCCATGCGTCCTAGAGGCTCTGAGGGACAAACTCTCTCAGGAGCATATCTGAAAATTGAGTCCAAGTAAGGGATGCTGCCTCAACTGGAATGTCTAACTCAAAAGTATGCCACCACTGATAGGTGTGAGCATGTGGTTTTTGCCCTAAGCAAATAGTTCCCAAAAATTCAAACAAAACAACTTCTTTATTATTTTATAATTTTTGTGAATTTTGTAGCATTTTTGGTAATTGTTGCATTTTATTTGTGCATTTTAATTCATATGGAAAATATAAAAATACATTGGCATTTAGGTTTAATTTTATATTTTAGTGTCAATTAGTAGTTAAAATTGTTCACATATAAAGAAAATGACAAAAATAGTTCACTTTTGTATTTTTATTATTTTAATTGTGAATTCGTCACGGAATAGTTTTAAATTAATTTTAGGAGTTAAATAGTTTAACTTTGAATTATATTAGGTCTTTCTTTTAATTTTTACATTTTTATAAAATCAGGAAAAATAAACACAAATGAAAACATTGAAAGATAAAAGAAGAAAATTACAAGGAAAATTCAGAAAAAAGAAATGAAAGGGAAAACAATTGAAAAAAAAATGTGGCCTTAATTTGAAAGTAAATTTGGGCCATTTTTGCATTATTTCCGCCTGGCCCAAGTCGTTTACCCGCCCACACCAACCCAAACTCAATTGCCCTGCCCGGTCCAGCCCCTTAATGTCCAAACGACGCCGTTTCACGTCATTTAATTCGGGCCATCAAATTTCCTTGATCCAACGGTCACAATTGGCTCTTGTTATTGTAATAAAAATTTTTGAATTATTGTATAACCCTAAAAACATTTTATCCCTTCCTCGTACCCTCACCCCCTTCCCTGTAACGCCGCCATATCCATCACGTCTCCACCATCCTCCACCCTAACTCCGCCGACCGGAAATCGTCGCCGGCGGCGGCGATGCTCAGATGAACCCAAAAAATACACCCTAGGTGCTCCTCCTCCTCCTCTTTCCGAATCTGCCCTTAGTTTTCCTCAAATCCTAGCCATCTGTCTCGAATCTTAAATCTAAAGTCCGACCAAAAACCCCTAGTTCATCCAAACTTCCTTAAATTTCACACCCTACAACCCCTGGACCTCCCTCACCCCTAATCATCAACCAAATACCTTCAAACCCTGTTGAAACTGGACGAATTTCGAATCTAGGGTTCGAAGCCTTCCACCCTTTCTAGGAACTTCAGGCATCTCGGAGGGTTTCTAATTAGTATTATATGTTTATTTTGGACAAAATAAACCTATAAAACTAATTGGATATCAAATGCGAGATTAATCAGGATGAAGCACGGAATCAATGAGTATTTTTTCTTCTTCTTCTCGAGTTCTTCTTGTTTCTTTGTTTAAGGTCTGTTGTGTTCTCATGATTGTTAATTGTTCGCTTAGTTAACCTTGGTTCTAATTTTGAGTCTGTTCTATTTTCGTTTGATTTTCCTTTTGATGCTTGGTTGATTTAGTTTAATTGGGTTCCTGATTCAAATTTAGTAATTTCTTTTAGCTTAATGGTAGTTTTGTTAGTTCTATGATTATGATTTTTTCGGTGTAGTAGAGTCTGTTTTCATTCATTTCAGTATTACTTTTATAAGGATAATGAATCTGTAGGCATTTTGTTAAGCATTTGTTTGATTTTATTCTGTATTTAATAGTTCTTTTATTAGTTATAGGTAATTGGTTATAGCTAAATTAATGTCGATTAATCAGACTCCAATTAAAAGGATAGAGTAATGGTAACTTAGGAAAGTAATTGTAAGGGGTTTTCAGGGGTAATTTAGGCATGGAAAAGGGTAGTTTAGTGAAGAATAGTAATTTCAAAATGGAGGCAAGGGTAATATAGGCATTGCATAGGCAAAAGAACATTCTAGAACCTTCTAGATAGGGGTACAAGTAGAATTTCAGTGATCTTAATGATAGTAACTTGAGTGACAAGTCAAGAAATGAGATGTAGATAGATAAAAACTGAAAGAATTAAAAGGGGACTAGGGGTGTAAATGTAAATCTGAAGTTTCTCCCCTATCTTGCCTATAAAAGGTAGTCATCTCTGCCTTGTGAAAGAAGTTTTGGACCCCTGGAAAAATCAGAGAGTTTTCAGCCTCCGAAAATTCTTCCCAAAAGCTCTCTCTAATTTTCAGATCTAGATTTGAAATTCAAACATTCAAAAATCCAAAAACAATAGAATATCAGTAGAAAAACCAAAAATGGTCACTGTTTCATTGAAAGTTTCAGTTTAATTTCAGCTTTCATAGTTCTAAGTTTGGTGTTTGAGGTTCAGAGGACATTTGGAATAATTTCGAGTAGATTCAGGGTGTTTTTAGTTGAGTTTTGATCTACTGAAGTATTCTGGTGTGTTTTCGAGTATATCTGGGTGTATTCAAGTTGTTTGTAGTTGATTCTTGTGATTCTGCTTGATTTCAAACTTATTCTGGATTGTTGAACCAAGGTGCTGGGCTGCTGATCGAATTTTTGCTTGTTCCTGTTGCTGATTCCCTGCTTCTACTCTTTTCCTTGTATTCCAGGTACATGTTCGAATTCTTGCTGTAACTCCGAGTTCAGAAATGGAATAAAATGGCTATTTTGTTGATTCTGAAATCTACTTGCTGGACATCACACATTAATATAGCTAGATAAATATTGAATGTATCTGATTATATATAGTGAATGTTGAGTTGTATGTAAATTTGGGACTTCATTTATGAACTGTTAACCTGGATATGATTTAGTTTGTAGTTGGTTTAGTTTGTGGTTTAAACGTGTAACACTATGAAGTATTCTGAGTTTATATCTTGACTGGGGTTCGAACTTCTAGTTTTGAAAGTAGGCTGTGTGAATAGCGTTTGCATAATTCATTCCAGTTTGGATGTGTTTATTTGAATACTAGTTAATAACAGGTTACAATAGTCTGAACTTCAGGTTAAACCAAATAAGCATGCACCCCTCTTATGATTATCCTGAAGTTACTTGTAGTTTGAACTCGTAGATAGGTCTGATGGTTGTTAACATACGTTATTTCAAATAGTCACCATTAAATATGCATGAGATAGATATAATGAGTTAAATGAAATAAGTATAAAACAAACAAAGTAATTGCCTGATTCACTGATGCACTTGTAGAATTCTCTAGTATATATAAGTTGCATTTAAACGTGATCCAGAGTTGTTCAATAAGCTGAACTGGACGGTCCATTTGGGCCTATTCTCATTGGATGAAGCCCATATCTGGGTAGCCTTTCCCATTCACACAAGCATCATTGAAATGGCATAGGGCCAAAATTAAAGCCCAATGTTGGAGCTTCTGAATTCATCCCTTACTTGGAAAATTTATTGACCCTTGAACAATAACGTTGAATGAGGATTTTATTTTAGACAAAGAACATAGAAAGATTATAGTCACTTTAGGATTCTCTTTAAAAATGATGAGACGAGCCTCGCCAAATAAAAATGCAAAATTGCGGGGCCCTCATTAAATGTAATAAAAAAAAAACTTAGAATTCGGGTGGACCGTTTAGCGAATTTCATGGTCTTCCCCAAAGATAATAAACGCGTAGTTGCTTTAGGCGCGTATTTTAATAATATTACCTTCCTAAATACGGGTTCACATTTATGTGACCCAAATTTAAATCTCAACGAAGTCGAAATGTGTCAAAAGCCACGGGTGCACTGGTGCTACGTGGTTCGAGATACATTTTTACGACGTTGAAATTCTTATTAAAAAATAATATATATAATAAAAGCGGGTTATTAATAAAGGCATATAGGTTAGAGCATGTTTTGAAATCAAATAAAAACAAATACAACAGTTGAGCGACCGTGCTAGAACCACGAAATCCGGGAATGCCTAATACCTTCTTCCGGGTTAACAGAATTCCTTACTCGAATTTCTGGTTCGCAACTGTAATACAGAGTCAAATCCTTTCCTCGATTCGGGATTCAAACCAGTGACTTGGGACAACATAAATCTCCCAAGTGGCGAATCTGAATCTCCCAATAAACGAATCCCATTTCGATTGTCCTTTAATTGGAAAAACTCATTTTGTACGCCCTTCGGGTGTAGTCGAAGAAGGAGGTGTGACAGCTCTGGTGACTCTGTTGGGGACACAAACCCAGAACTTGGGTTCAGGGTTCAGAATTCGAGCTCAGAATAATTGTTGTATTTGGTTATATCTGATTTTCCTACATGTTTCATGCTTAATGTGCTAAATGTTTACCGCTTTGACATTATCTGAACTGTATATAAACTGTGCCGAAAACCCTTCTCTTCTCACCTCCGGGGATGTGCTTACTGGTTGAGACTCCCTATTCTGTTAGTGTCCATACCTTGAAATAAGAAAGAGGCCGGAAAAGTTACTAAGCCGGATGGCCTTTTGGTTCCCGGTACGTAGCCCCTTCCTCGGCTCGAGTTGTTCGCTCGGGTACACAGTCTAGAACACATACCCAGGTTTTGAACTTAGAATAACTTGACTTCATGCCGGATACCTAATAGAAGCGCTTATTTGCATCGTGTTGCATATGACTTAGAGGACGCAACACAGGGGTTGGGTCCGTCTAGGACAGGTAACCGAAAATGAAACGACCACCATGATGCACTTTACGTGTTGCATTTATTTGTCTCGGGGCCGTATGCTGACCGGCTTTTGAACATCGAAAATTTTATGAAATTGAGAAAAAGAGAAAAAGAGAGAAATAGCAGTATAAAGAATTAATTATTTAGTTTTAGAAAAACCGATGCCCAAATGCTGTCGAAACTCTGCCGAAATTTCGAAAAAAAAATTAAAAAATGGAAATATTTTATTTTTAATAGTTTGTTTTACTAAAAGCAAATAAAAAGAAAAGAGTCTTTATTTTAGTTTGGGAAAATAGGTTGTTTGTTGAAAAAAAAAAGTCGTTATTTTGTCTGGTTTTCAAAAAAATAGAAAAGGAAAATAGTTTGTCTTGCCATGAAAAATAAAAATGAAAAAAAAAGTCTTGTTTTTTTTATAGTTTTTTAGTTTATTTGAAAATGAAAAAGAGTCTTGATTTTGAAAGTAGTTTTGTTATTTGCTTATGAAATGCCAAAAATGAAAATGAAAAAAAAAAGTCTGGTTTTAAAATAGTTCGTTAGTTCGCCCGAACTACGCTGGTTTGATTCTCACTAGATGTGAGATATGTAGGCAACCCTTATCGGGTCCAACCACTCCTTTTGCAAAAATAGCCGAAAAATACCAAAATTTTAATTTTTATCCAATAAGTCGGGTGACGCCATTCTTGTTGAAAAATAAGCCAAATATTCCTGAAGGGACGGCGGAAGGCTGCTTTTGTGAGGACAGCCACATTTGATCATTTGTTAAAGATTTTGGCCGGTTAGCCAATGCAGCCTTAAAATCTTCACCTGAAGTGTTGAAAGGCCGTATTTGCATAATCGGGTTTGCTTTTGAAATTAGGAATTTGAATGAAAAAGTAAGTGTCATTTTTGCTTTTAGGTCAAAATAAGTGATTAAATCACCTTAATAAATGTGCAGGATGAGCACGACTCAAAATGAACCTTTCTCAATCATGCATAAAATTCCTTTGGAGTTACGTCTATGGTGGAACGATTTAGGAGGCGAAGGGCAAGAAGAAGTCAAGAAATATCTGAAAGGGCTTACTGGTTGCCTCGAGGAGATATTATCAGAGTGCTAGTGACATGTTGGGACCCGACACATAACGTTTTCCATTTTTCAGATTTTGAGCTTACCCCAACATTAGAGGAAATAGCTAGCTACATCGTAAAAGATGAGGTTCCCTTAAGGCACAAATACTTGGTTGCCCCAAGAACTGTAGCTATACACAGATTTTTAGACTCTCTGAAGATACGTAGAACGGTTCACAACGTAGATCTGGCAAATGGGTTTTGCACCCCACACTTCATATACCATAGATATGGCCACATCGGGGGATTCAATAATCCGGAAAGCAAGATAGGTAGTAATGGTAACCGTCAAAAATGGGAAGAGCATAGGCGTGTCGCTTTCATGGTGGTTTTTCTGGGGCTTGTGGTATTTCCAAGGAAAGATGGAAACATTGACATAAAAATAGCCGGGGTCGTCAGTACTCTAATGACTCAAGACAAAAGCACTCTCGCACCTATGATATTAGCCGATATCTTCCGTGCTCTTACAGCTTGCAAGGCCGGGAAAGATTATTTCGAGGGATGCAATCTACTGTTACAAATGTGGATGACTGAGCATTTGTGCCATCGTCCTCAGTTTTTGAGCTACGGGTCTCCAGAGAAAACTTGCACAGAAGAGTTTTACACAAGGATTAAAGGGGTCAATCTGCTGGAAGGATTCACGGGTTGGACAACATACTTTCGGTCCCTCACTGCTAGTCAAATAGAATGGACATTTGGATGGTTGCCCGTTGATGAAATCATATATATGCCAGCAGCAAGGCCGCATTTTCATTTGATGGAAGCATTTAGCCTTACGCCCCGTACTGGGTACTAAGACAACTCGAAAGATGCCGGATAGTGCCCAAGGACGATGATCTTAGTTTTCAAGTGGTTGAGATTGGCCCCGACGGCCAGTTTCCTGAAGCAAAGGTTTGCCAGGTCTGGAGCAAATGTCAATATTTGGCGGCGAATACTTGTGTCCGAGATCGAGCCAAAGGAGAAGTGTCACCTGCTTATCAGGCTTGGTATAGAAGGGACGTTGCATTCGGGAGGCCAGCCAAAAGGCCTCACCTCCAGGAGTTTGCTGAATCATCGCAAGAGCAGTGGGCTTGGCTAGCCAAAGAAAATGAGTACAGGGCAAAAATAGGAGAGTTGGAAAAGCAGGTCCAAGACCTTAGGTTTGAAAACAGTGTGCAAGCTGCAGCTGACGAAGGCGAGAAAAGGAAATTGGCCAAAGAAAATGAAGCGTTACGAGCCCAAATTCAGAAAATGAAGATAACAGCTGAAACCCCTACTAGGAGTGCCAAAGATGCAAAGATTATAGAAAATTTAAGAAAAAAGTGAATGATTACAGTTTCGATCTCAACAAAGCAGAAAGGGAATTAGCAGGGGTTCGAAGACAGTTGGCTAAAAATGCAGAAGAATGAGCCCGCATGATTCAGCAGCTGAGAGAAGAACATGATAATAAGGTCGCCATATTGAGGAAAAAGGTCATTACCGCAGAAAACAAAATGAGCAAATAAGCAAAAGCATTCAAGGTTGAAAGGGAACACTGCTATACAGCTTTAGCACAATTAGAAATGGATCTGCAACAACTCCAGGAGCGAAATCAACAGACTTTGGAGGCCAGGGCCGAACAGATAGGGCGTTTGCTTCAGGAAAAAGGCATAATTAGAGAAAGAATCCTAGCTATTGCTCACCACATCACCAGAAAATGCCAAATGTGCGAGAATATGACTCAGACTACCTTCTTTGCCTCAGTGATGATATTTGTGAAACAGATAAGGAGTGACCTGGACAGATTCCAAGGGGAACTTGCACATAGGCTCGTGGCGAGACCGAATGATGTCCCGCGGGCACCAGGAGCTTTAATGTATTCATGACCATCATTAGAGTCTGTATTTTTACTAGAGTGTATCAGTTATTTGAGTCTGTATTTTCATTTCGACTCAGTCTGCATTTTCATTTTGAAGTAGAATAGTTGTTGATGGAGTTTGTAGGCCGTCTTATCATTTAGAGTATGTTATTTATCTTCATGCGTCAGTCTTAAGTCCTTGTATTTGAAATGCTTGCTATTAGTAAAATTGAAAATTCCAAAAAACATTTTGTTTCTATTTACATTTGATCTGATTCAGGCATGGGCATGATGCATAGGCAATCCCAATAGGATTCGACCATAGCCATATGAAAAAGGAAAATACAGTAAGAATAAAAAACTAAAATGAAAAGAAGATCGGAGCAATAAAAGAAAACGGGAGAGAAAAAGAAAAGCAGAAGAGAAGGGAAAATCTGCAACAAAGAAGCAATGACAAAATAAAAGAAACAAGGCAAGGATAAAAGAAAGACTTCACAGTTAAAGCCGGAATGACGCAAGCGGTCGAGCAAATGCATGTTAGAAACCCATAACTGCCTAGATGTATTCATGCTCCAAATGTGTGGTTATCTATTTGATTGATGCCCTAACCGCTAACAACGTTGTTGTTGATGATGAGTCGAGGCAAGTGGTTCAGTTGACGCGAATTCTGGCAACCCACCCATATAACACCCGCTCTAAAGATAAGTCAAATATGGCCAACCAAGAGTTAGAAGCAAGCATCGTCGACCCATCTAGGGAGGAAGAAGTTGTGGATGTCAACGCCATGAAAGAGGAAATGTATAAGTTGAAGCAACAGATGGCCGAAATGTACCAGGCTTGGGCAAAGGGACACCCATTACCATCTTACCCTGCTAACCCTACCTACATCCCACCATTAGCTCAGCCACAAGATCCTCCTACAGTTAATTCCTCTCCGGCTTACCCTGCTTACCAGCAATGCTACGCAACTACTTCCCAAACACCACCACCTCCCCCACCCAAGCAAAACCCATGCCCTCCACCTCCAACCATTCCCGTGTTTGTGGCTCCTCTACCCGCTACATTACAGAGATCTTCTAGTGAACCCCTATTTCAAACCCAGGAAACCCACTACTACCCACCGGAACCCACCTTC
Source organism: Nicotiana glauca (assembly GCA_026770625.1). Classification (NCBI taxonomy): domain Eukaryota; kingdom Viridiplantae; phylum Streptophyta; class Magnoliopsida; order Solanales; family Solanaceae; genus Nicotiana; species Nicotiana glauca. The sequence goes on along the minus strand of MU764039.1, from coordinate 23,170 downwards.
AAACCGCCAGAACCATATCCTTACATTCCCCTTCTTGATATCTCAGCTAAAGAAGAGAAGCCTTCTAAAAACCCTGAGTAGGAAGAAATGATACGAAAGGTGAAAAGCTTGGAACAATCTTTCAGAAATATGCAAGGTCTAGAAGGACAGGTGAGTGTCGCTTACAAGGACTTGTGCTTGTTTCCTGACGTCCAATTGCCTGCGGGATTCAAGTTACCAAAGTTTGATCTATATGACGGACATGGTGACCCAATAGCACATCTGCAGGGATTTTGTAGCAAGATGAGAGGCGCTGGGGGAAGGGATGAGTTATTAATGGCATACTTTAGTCAAAGTCTTAGTGGTGCTGCTTTGGAGTTGTACACACGGCAAGATCATGCTCGATGGTACACCTGGGATGACTTGGCCGAGGCATTTGCAAGCCATTTTCAGTACAACTTAGAGATTGTTCCGGACCGGCTGTCATTAACCAAAATTGAGAAGAAGCCAGGGGAAAGCTTCAGAGAGTACGGTTTTCGATGGAGAGAATAGGCCGCCAGAGTTGATCCTCCAATGAAGGAAGGCGAAATGGTCGACTATTTTCTGCAAGCTTTGGAGCCTACTTATTATGGTCATCTGATGTCAGCAGTTGGGAAAACTTTTAATGAGGTAGTGAAAACGGGAAGTATGGTGGAAGAAGGTCTCAAAACTAACAAAATTATGAGCTATTCGGCGATTAAAGCAACTACCCAGGCCATCTAGAGCGGCACTGGAGGGGTATTGGGCAAGAAGAAATAATAAGATGTTACAGTAGTGGAATCAAGAGCATGGTCCAGGGGTCCATCACCATATTATCACCAACCATGCCCCCATCCCCAAACCTACCCACACAGCCCATATGACCCACTACAACATTATTATCCACCTCCAGTTCCCCACTTCTCTGTCCACCACACCCAAACATACCCTCAACCTTAAGCACCATGGCATGCACCCACCCCACAAAATACCTACCACACTCAAAACACATACCCACCTCTGAGAGCCTACAAAAACCCCACTGGACCCGATTTTCGACCCAACCCTGCTGCCAAGAATGATAGGTTGCAAAAGAAGAAGACTTTCACTCCGTTAGGAGAATCTTATACCAGCTTATTCCATAGATTGAGACAGTTGGGCATATTAAATCCAATTGAACCCAAATTGCCAACTCCTCCCCCAAGGAACCTGGACAATTCGGTGAATTGTGAGTATTGCTCAGGTGCCCCAGGGCATGATACAGAGAAGTGCTGGCATTTGAAAACGGCCATCTAAGAGCTCATTGATACCCGTCGGATTGAAGTACAGGCTCCGGAGACGCCTAATATCACCCAGAATCCATTACCCACCCATCATGAGACTCATATGATCGAGTTAGTACAAAAAAGGGAATGCAAGAAGCCTTCACAGACCGTGATTATGATCAGGGCCAGTAAGAACAAAGCAAATGAGAAATTAATTAGTGAAAAGGCATTGGTCACAGTAGAAAAAATAGTCAGCAAACCAGTGATGGCAGTAAAATAAGAACCCGTTAAAGTATCAGGAGCGGTTGTTAAGCCTGTTGTGATTGTAAAGGGCACTCGCACAGAGCCGGTTATAATCAAACCGATGACTCAGTTACCAGTGGTTTGTGAAAAGGCCGTCCCATGGAACTATGACCGAGTGACTGTGATGTACAAGGGGAAGGAAGTTAAAGAAGAAGTTTGTGAAACTCATAAACTGACTCGTTCAGGGAGATGCTTTGTCCCTGAAGAGCTGAGAAAGGTTAAAGTTGCCAAAGACAATCCAGCACCAGTAAAAAGGGCTGTAACTGAAGAAGAGGCTGAAGAATTCTTAAAGAAAATGAAGGCACAAGATTATTCCATTGTAGAACAGTTGAGGAAAACCTTGGCACAAATTTCACTGTTGTCTCTATTGATTCATTCGGATGAGCATTGCCGGGCATTGATGAAGATTCTAAATGAAGTCCATGTTCCGGATAAAATCTCTGTAAATCATCTGGAGAAGATAGCGAACAGGATTTTCGAGGTCAACAGGGTTACATTTTTTGATGATGAGTTGCCTTTGGAGGGTATTGAGCATAATAGGGCACATTACCTCACTGTGAAGTGTGAAGACTGTAGTTACTCGATTATTGATTGACAACGGGTCTAGCTCAAACATTTTCCCTCTCTCCACCCTGGAAAAGTTAAAAGTGGATAGTGAGAGAATCCAGAAGAATAGCTTCTGCGTGCGAGGATTTGATGGAGGGGGAAAGGACACGGTCGGGGACATCGTGTTAGAACTGACAATAGGACCAGTTGAATTCACAATGGAGTTCCAAGTGCTCGACGTGGCTGTTTCTTACAATCTCCTATTGGGTCAGCCTCGGATTCATGCCACAAAAGCTGTGCCGTCTACCTTGCATCAGATGGTCAAATTCGAATGGGACCGACAGGAAATTGTTGTGCATGGAGAGGATAATTCATGTAATACCATTATGCCTTTCGATGAAGCTGAGGATGACAAAGGTCCATGGGTTTACCAAGTCTTGGACACAGTGTCAGTTGCTAAAATTCCAAAAGGAGAATGTATTCCTAGGCCCAGAGTAGCTGTTGCATCTATCATGGTAGCTTCAGAAATGATAAAGAATGGATTTTTACCTGGAAAAGGTTTGGGTGCTTCATTACAGGGCATCATACAACCGGTATCTCTTCCTGGAAACTTGGATACTTTCGGGTTAGGCTTTAAGCCCACTACTACTGACATAAGGCGAGCTAAGAAAATGAAAAAGAGAGCATGGACCCTTCCAAAACCCATACCTCGCCTATCCCGTTCCTTTGTCCGGTCTGGTACTAAGAGGCGCCCAACAACGGTAATGCTTCATTCTATAATGATGGAACCCGACAAGGAGCTGACTGGAAAGCTTTGAAAAGTTGTTTGATGAGGTGAATATGGTGGAGGAAGGCGAAGGTCCAAGCAAAGCAGATGTGCAGTTCGTGGGGGCCCGTGAAAAGCTTAATAATTGGGAAGCTACTCCTCTTCCTACCCGGAGGGAGTCGTGGTAGTTAGTTTTGATTTTCCTTTCAGTTTAATCCGGATTATTTCCAAGGTTGTAATTCGGATGCTATGTTCCGTCCGTTTGGATGAGTTAAACCTTGTTATCTTACAATTTTAATGAAATGCAATTTCCTTTCTTTTTCATTCCTGATAGCCTTTATTTTGTCTTTCTTTTCTTTCTTGTACAGTCCCTTTTATGCTGGTATCACTGATGTGTCATGCATGCGGAGTCTTCGGCCTAGTCTTGATTACCAATCAAACTCCGAAATAATAATACAAGAAATTGAGTGTGAGGACGAAGTAGAATATGATGATGATGAAGCCTTTGAAGAAATCAGTAAAGAATTAAGTCAATTTGAGGAAAAACCCAAACCTAACCTGAATGATACAGAGGCAATCAATTTAGGGGATCAGGAGAGTGTTCGGGAAACAAAAATAAGTGTCCATTTGGAAGCTCCGCTCAGGGAAGAAATAATCAAAGCATTGCTTGAGTACAAAGTTGTTTTGCGTGTTCATATGACGATATGCCGGGCTTAAGTACCGATTTGGTGGTCCACAAATTGCCCACCGACCCGGCATGCCCTCCTGTCAAGCAGAAGCTGAGGAAATTCAAAACAGATATCAGCGTGAAAATCAAAGAAGAGGTTACCAAGCAGTTTGATGTGAAGGTCCTCCGGGTCACCTGGTATCCTACCTAGTTAGCGAATGTTGTGCATGTACCAAAGAAGGATGGGAAGACCAGAGTGTGCGTTGATTACCGTGATCTCAATAAGGCGAGTCCAAAAGACAATTTCCCACTGCCAAATATCCATATATTGATTGACAATTGTTCCAAACATGAGATTGGTTCCTTTGTGGATTGTTATGCGGGTTATCACCAGATTTTGATGGATGAGGAAGATGCAGAAAAGACAACATTCATCATGCCTTGGGGAACGTATTATTATAGGGCTATGCCATTTGGGTTGAAGAACGCAGGGGCAACATATGTGAGGGCGATGACCACCATGTTCCATGATATGATACATCGGGAAATCGAAGTCTATGTAGATGACGTGATTTTAAAGTCGAGAAAGCAGTGTGATCATGTCAAATACTTGAGGAAGTTTTTCCAGAGACTCCGTAGGTACAACCTCAAACTTAATCCGGTGAAGTGTGCATTTGGAGTTCCGTCGGGGAAGTTGTTGGGGTTTGTGGTAAGCTGACGCGGTATTGAGTTAGACCCATCCAAAATCAAAGCCATTCAGGAGTTACCGCCACCAAAAAGAAAGAAAGAGGTGATGAGTTTGCTCGGCAGGTTGAATTACATCATCAGGTTCATTTCCCAGCTCACAACGACTTGTGAGCCTATCTTTAAGCTGCTAAAGAATGATGCTGTGGTCAGATGGACAGATGAATGTCAGTAAGCATTTGACAAGATTAAGGAATATTTGGCCAGTCCACCTGTGTTGGTTCCTCCAGAGCTGGGAAGACCCTTGATACTCTATCTGACAGTTTTAGATAACTCTTTTGGTTGTGTATTGGGGAAGCATGACGTCACAGGAAAGAAAGAGCAAGCGATTTACTACCTCAGCAAGAAATTCACATCTTATGAGGTAAAGTACACTCAGCTCGAGAGGACGTGTTGTGCTTTAACCTGGGTAGCGGAAAAATTGAAACATTACTTGTCATCATATACCACCTATCTCATCTCGAGGTTGGACCCATTGAAGTATATTTTTCATAAGCCTATGCCCACAGGGAGGCTCGCGAAGTGGCAAATCCTGCTCACGGAATTTGATATTGTCTACGTAACCCGTACTGCAATGAAAGCACAAGCAGTAGCTGACCATTTATCCGAGAACCCAGTTGATGATGAATATGAACCTTTGAAGACATATTTCCCTGATGAGGAGACAATGCATATTGAGGAATCGGAACAAGATGAAAAACCGGGGTGGAAGTTGTTATTTGATGGGACCGCCAATACCAAAGGCGTTGGGATAGGAGCGATACTTATTTCTGAGACACGGCAGCACTACCCTGTTACAGCTCAGCTTCGCTTCTACTGCACCAATAACATGGCAGAATACGAGGCATGTATCTTGGGTTTGAGGTTGGCTATAGACATGGGTGTCCAGGAGATCTTAGTCATGGGCGACTCGGATCTTTTGGTGCACCAGATTCAGGAAGAATGGGAGACACGAGACTTAAAGCTCATACCATACCAGCAATGTTTGCATGAACTTTGTCAACGGTTTCAGTCAATAGATTTTAGGCACATTCCAAGGATTCATAATGAAGTTGCAGACGCTTTGGCTACTTTGGCGTCGATGTTGCATCATCCAGATAAAGCTTATGTGGACCCGTTACAGATTCAGGTCTGAGATCAGCATGCCTATTGTAATATGGTGGAAGAAGAGCTTGATGGTGAACCATGGTTTCATGATATCAAAGAATACCTCAGAATGGGAGTATATCCGGCACAGGCCATAGGGGATCAAAAGAGAGCCATTAGACATTTGGTAAGCGGATTTTTCTTCAGTGGAGGAGTATTGTACAAAAGAACTCCAGATCTTGGTTTATTGAGGTACATGGATGCACATGCTACAGCTATCATGACCGAGGTGCATGCAGGAGTCTGTGGACCTCATATGAGTGGATATGTATTGGCCAAGAAGATTCTCCGAGCAGGGTATTATTGGCTTACTATGGAATGGGATTGTATCAGTTTCGTGTGCAAGTGTCATCAGTGCCAGGTACACGGAGACTTGATTCACTCTCTACCATCTGAATTGCATACAATGCCGGCACTATGGCCCTTCGTCGCTTGGGGAATGGATGTCATTGGGCCAATCGATCCAGCGACGTCAAATAGGCACAGGTTTATTCTGGTAGCCATTGATTATTTCACTAAGTGGGTTGAGGCGAAAACTTTCAAATCGGTAACCAAGAAGGCAGTGGTCAATTTGGTGCATTCAAATATCATTTGTCGATCCGGAATCCCGAAGGTGATTATCACAGACAATGGTGCCAATCTCAACAGCCATCTGATGGCAGAAACATGCCAGCAGTTTAGGATCACGCATCGCAATTCTACCCCATATCGTTTTAAGGTGAATGGAGCGGTCGAGGCAGCTAACAAGAACATCAAGAAGATACTTCAGAAATTGGTGGAAGGATCTAGGCAATGGCATGAGAAGTTACCTTTTTCTCTGTTAGGCTAATCGTACTACTGTTCGCACTTCAGTAGGGGCAACTCCTTACTCACTGGTATATGGTACGGAAGCGATGATACCTGCAGAGGTGGAAATACCATCCCTTCAGATTATTGCCGAAGCAGAAATTGATAATGATGAGTGGGTCAAAGCCCGTTTGGAAGAATTGAGCTTGATTGATGAAAAGAGATTGGCAGCAGTATGTCATGGACAGTTATACCAACAGAGAATGGCAAGAGCATATAACAAGAAAGTACGTCCGCGGAAGTTTGAAGTGGGGCAATTGGTGTTGAGGCGTATCCTACCTCACTGGGCTGAGGCAAAAGGAAAGTTCACCCCCAACTGGCAGGGGCCATTTGTTGTAACCCGAGTGTTGTCCAATGGTGCATTGTATCTAACAGATGTGGAAGGGAAATGTGTAGAAATGGCTATCAACTCTGATGCAGTCAAGCGATACTATGTATGATTTATTTATCTAAATGTACCTAATTTTATTTGGCATGTTTTGAGATTGAAATGGTGAAGGCATTTTGTTCTGCTATCCAAACACTTTATCCTTTGTTATCCTTTTGAGTCTTATTCTATTTTCTTTCGTATCCCTCTTTCGGAATCACTAACAAAACTCGAAATCCCGAGCGGGGAAAGTAAGTGGAGAAACAAGAGAAAAATAGCGAAAAAGAAAAAAGAAGAGAAAAGAAAAAAAAAAGAGAAAAGAAAAAGAAAAGAAAAGGAAAAGAAAAGAAATGAAAAGAAAAGGAAAAGTGGAAAAAGGAAAGATCGCAACAACGAAGTAATTTTATGACCTGAACTACGTTTGACTTGATCCCGAAAGGGTACGTAGGCAGCCTCTCCTTGAGGTTCAGTTAAAACAAAATAAAAGTCCAAAAGTCCCCAAGAAAGAAACTGGCGAAGAAGTTGTGGTCATTGTGAGAAATCTGATTTCGAAAGTTGTAATTTTGAACCGATGTTGAATTATTTTGAGCCTCTATACCCTTCTCTCTAAACCCTATCCAAAAGCCACATTATGGTCCAAAGAAAGACCTTCCGATCAATCTTCAAGAAATGCTAATGCAAGCAGGTAAAGTGATTCATGTTGGGGGCAACACTCTGATATCAGGAGAGAAAGGAAAATGATGAAAATGAGAGTCTTATTGGTGAAAACCCTCACGGACACCTTAAGGCGACGGGAGCTGAGAGAAATCAAAAATAAGAGAGTCTTATTGGTGAAAACCCTCACAGGCACCATAAGGCGACGTGAACTGAGAGAAATTGAAATGAAAGAGTCTTATTGGTGAAAACCCTCATGGTCACGGTAAGGAGAAGGTGAGTTTTCAAATGGGCAAATGAAACAAATCTGTGGTTGAAAGATGCTCGAAACATGGCAAGACGAGCAAGGTTTGGGTTTTGTTGAAAGTCGTGTTAGGAAAGTATGGAATAGCAAATATGGCAATTGAAAGTTGATTGGTTGAACAGACTAGGCTGGTTAATCTAAAATGCATGGCACGATCAATGGTACCAGCCTTTCCACTCAGATAAGTACTATCCTTTTCTCTTCATTACTAATCATTCATTTTCAGAGTCCTTCTATCCTTAACCTTCGAGGTCATTGCATTTCATTCTCTTGAAGTCTGTCTATAAGATGTTTTAATGTCAGTTATGTTCAAAAACAAAAGAAGGATGTCAAGGCTAACTACCAGATTCCCAGTTGTACGGCACAACAGGGTTGGAACATATCAAAAGAAAGTAAGGCATGAAGGACCAATGGAAATCCCATCAGTGGATAATCAGATAACTGTAAGGGAGAAGCAAAGTTTCACAAGAGGGGTCGGAAACACAAAACAGCAATACGGGATAGAATATTTGGGTCATCAAAGTTAGAGGGTTGAAAGTCAGTCAGGAAGTCGAGGTGTTTCAAAGCAAGTCCAAGGAAACAAGTTGGAGCAAAGCCGGAAGAAGGAATATACCCAACAAGAATGCTAGCAGCTAACCACATTTTAAATTGACAAGATTTTTCTTTGATTGAAACAAGGGCAGAAGTTTCGTTTGCTTCGGAGAAACCATCCGTAAGAAAATGCAGGACCCAAGCAGGTATAACTGGAAATTCTCAGGACCCTCCTGGAAAATGGGACTTAGTTTAAATTTCAAAACAATCATGAGAAGCATAACTTAGCATAAATGTACCCCAAAGGAATATAAGTTTGTTTGCTTAAGATAGGTTTCAATTAAGAGCTCTCAGGACCCTCCTGGATAATGGGATGTTGTTTTAAAGTTTGTTTAGATGACAAGATGTGGTGGAAGTCGTACTTGCAATAGATATAGCTTAGGTTAGAACCGCCTTTTAATAGAAGTTGTCAGGACCCTCCTGAATAACGAGGAGTAGTTTAAGACCTTTTGATAACAAATACAGTGGAAGTAATACCTTTAGAAGAGATAACTTAGATTCGTAATTGTTAGGAGTTGTCAGGGCCTCCCTGGATAATAAGACTTAGCTTTCAAATTCTTATAATAGTTGGTAAAATAATTCAGTTTAACACTCATCCATGTGCCCAGTCATCAAACTGGGGCAGAAAATTTCCTTTGCTTTGTCTGTTTTGTTGCAATCAGGAGCCCACCTGGAAAACAAGGGAATACTTTTCAAATTTCAGCAATCATGAGCCCACTTGGAGAACAAATGAGTACTTTTCAAGTTCCGCAATCAGGAGCCCACCTGGAGAACAAGGAGTACATTTCAAAGTTTCAGCAGTCAGGCACCCACCTAGAAAACAAGGGAAGTACAATGCAAATTTTATCTTTCAAGTTTTAATATTTGGTAACATAACACGCCTAGTCGTCAAACTGGGGCAGAAAGTTTTCTTTGTTTTGTCTGTTTTGTCGCAATCAGGAGCCCACAACGCGCCTAGTCATCAAACTGGGGCAGAAAATTTTTTGTCTGTTTTGTCGCAATCAGGAGCCCACCTGAAAAACAAGGGAATACATTTCAAGTTCAACAATCAGGAGCCCACCTGGAGAACAAGGGAATACTTTTCAAATACAGCAATCAGGAGCCCACCTGGAGAACAAGGGAATACGTTTCAAGTTCCGCAGTCAGGCGCCCACCTGAAGAAAAAGGGAAGTACAATTTAAATTTTAGTTTTTAAATATTTGATAACATGATGTGCCCAGCCACTAAAATGGGGCAGAAAATTTTCTTTGGATGTCTATTTTGTTGCAGTCAGGAGCCCACCTGGAGAACAAGGGAATATGTTTCAAGCATCGCAGTCAGGAGTACACCTGGAGAACAAGGGAATACTTTTCAAGCATCGCAGTCAGGAGCCCACCTGGCGAACAAGGGAATATTGTTCAAGCATCGCAGTCAGGAGCCCACCTGTAGAACAAGGGAATACTTCTCCAGCGTCAGCAACCAGGAGCCCACCTGGAGAATAGAGGCACATATTCAGAAGAATGGCAAAACATTGCCAATCATAATTCAAGGCAACAACAAGAATCACATTGGAAGAATACAAGATACAAGTTCAAGACAACACAAGAGCAAGTTTGAAGACATAGATAGGATCTTTTGTAGTTTATAGATCATAGCTTAGGCTAGTTTTTTTATTTTACCACGGTGTAATAAGGAGGTCAGCGAGCAATAACAGCAGCAACAGCAATGAGATCACAGCTCCTGGTAGTCCCAACTACCAGACATTCCCGAACTACACTAACCTGATTCCTGTTTAGCCCAGGATATGTAGGCAGCCTCTGAAGCAGGGTGCGGTCAGCTCTTTCAAAAATGCTTCACACGGAATATGCGAACGGACAAAAATCGCTCATTTCCGCTCACTTGTCTTTGCACGAAAACTCTTCGTGTTTCCGGGCAAAGAGGGGCAGCTGTGAGCACGTGATTTTTGCCCCAAGCAAATAGTTCTCAAAAATTCAAACAAAACAACTTCTTTATTATTTTACAATTTTTGTGAATTTTGTGGCATTTTTTTTAATTGTTGCATTTTATTTGTGCATTTTAATTCATATGGAAAATACAAAAATAAATTGGCATTTAGGTTTAATTTTATATTTTAGTGTCAATTAGTAGTTAAAATTGTTCACATATAAAGAAAATGACAAAAATAGTTCACTTTTGCATTTTAATTGTTTTAATTGTGAATTCGTCACGGAATAGTTTTAAAATAAATTTAGGAGTTAAATAATTTAACTTTGAATTATATTAGGCCTTTGTTTTAATTTTTACATTTTTATAAAATCAGGAAAAATAAACACAAATGAAAACATTGAAAAATAAAAGAAGAAAATTACAAGGAAAATTCAGAAAAAAGAAATGAAAGGGAAAACAATTAAAATAAATGTGGCCTTAATTGGAAAGTAAATTTGGGCCATTTTTGCATTATTTCCGCCTGGCCCAAGTCGTTTACCCGCCCACACCAACCCAAACCCAATTGCCCTGCCCGGTCCAGCCCCTTAATGTCCAAATGACGCCGTTTCACGTCATTTAATCCGGGCCATCAAATTTCGTTGATCCAACGATCACAATTGGCTCTTGTTATTGTAATAAAAATGTCCGAATTATTGTATAACCCTAAAAACATTTTATCGCTTCCTCGTACCCTCACCCCCTCCCCTGTAACGCCGCCATAGCCACCACATCTCCACCATCCTCCACCCTAATACCGCCGGCCGGAAATCATCGCCGCCGGCGGTGATGCTCAGATGAACCCAAAAAATACACTCTAGGTGTTCCTCCTCCTCCTCTTTCCGAATCTGCCCTTAGTTTTTCTCAAATCCTAGCCATCTATCTCGAATCTTAAATCTAAAGTCCGGCCAAAAACCCCTAGTTCATCCAAACTTCCCCAAATTCACACCCTACAACCCCTGGACCTCCCTCACCCCTAATCCTCAACCAAATCCCTTCAAACCCAGTTGAAACTGGACGAATTTCGAATCTAGGGTTCGAAGCCTTCCACCCTTTCTAGGAACTTCAGGCATCTCGGAGGGTTTCTAATTAGTATTATATGTTTATTTTGGACAAAATAAACCTATAACACTAATTGGAAATCAAATGCGAGATTAATCAGGATGAAGCACGGAATCAGTGAGTATTTTTTCTTCTTCTTCTCGAGTTCTTGTTTCTTTGATTAAGGTATGTTGTGTTCTCATGATTGTTAATTGTTCGCTTAGTTAACCTTGATTCTAATTTTGAGTCTGTTCTATTTTCATTTGATTTTCCTTTTGGTGCTTGGTTGATTTAGTTTAATTGGGTTCCTGATTCAAATTTAGTAATTTCTTTTAGCTTAATGGTAGTTTTGTTAGTTCAATTATGATTATGATTTTTCCGCTGTAGTAGAGTCTGCTTTCATTCATTTCAGTATTAATTTTATAAGGATAATGAATCTGTAGGCATTTTGTTAAGCATTTATTTGATTTTATTCTTTATTTAATAGTTCTTTTATTAGTTACAGGTAATTGGTTATAGCTGAATTAATGTTGATTAATCAGACTCCTATTAAAAGGATAGAGTAATGGTAACTTAGGAAAGTAATTGTAAGGGTTTTCAGGGGTAATTTAGGCATGGAAAAGGGTAGTTTAGTAAGAATAGTAATTTCAAAATGGAGGCAAGGGTAATATAGGCATTGCATAGGCAAAATAACATTGTAGAACCTTCTAGATAGGGGTACAAGTAGAATTTCAGTGATTTTAATGGTAGTAACTTGAGTGACAAGTTAGGAAATGAGGGGTAGATAGATAAAAACTGAAAGAATTAAAAGGGGACTAGGGGTGTAAATGTAAATCTGAAGTTTCTCCCCTATCTTGCCTATAAAAGGCAGTCATCTCTGCCTTGTGAAAGAAGTTTTGGACCCCTGGAAAAATCAGAAAGTTTTCAGCCTCCAAAAATTCCCCCCAAAAGCTCTCTCTAATTTTCAGATCTAGATTTGAAATTCAAACATTCAAAAATCCAAAAATAATAGAAAATCAGTAGAAAAACCAAAACTGGTCACTATTTCATTAAAAGTTTCAGTTTCATTTTAGATTTCATAGTTCTAAGTTTGGTGTTTGAGGTTCAAAGGTCATTTGGAATAATTTCGCGTAGATTCAGGGTGTTTTTAGTTGAGTTTTGATCTACTGAAGTATTCTGGTGTGTCTTCGAGTATATCTGGGTGTATTCAAGTGGTTTGTAGTTTATTCTTCTGATTCTGCTTGATTTCAAACTTATTCTGGATTGTTGAACCAAGTTGCTGGGCTGTTGATCGAATTTTTGCTTGTTCTTGTTGCTGATTCCCTACTTCTACTCTTTTCCTTGTATTCCAGGTACATATTCGAATCCTTGCTGTAACTCCGAGTTCAGAAATGGAATAAAATGGCTGTTTGTTGATTCTAAAATCTGCTTGCTGGACATCACACCTTAATATAGCTAGATAAATATTGAATGTATCTGATTATATATAGTGAATTTTGAGTTGTATGTAAATTTGGGAATTCATTTATGAACTGTTAACCTAGATATGATTTAGTTTGTAGTTGGTTTAGTTTGTGGTTTAAACGTGTAACACTAGGAAGTAATCTGAATTTATATCTTGACTGGGGTTCGAACTTCTAGTTTTGAAAGTAGGCTGTGTGAATAGCGTTTGCATAATTCATTCCAGTTTGGATGTGTTTTTTTGAATACTAGTTAACAACATGTTACAATAGTCTGAACTTCAGGTTAAACCAAATGAGCATGCACCCCTCTTATGATTATCTTGAAGTTACTTGTAGTTTGAACTCGTAGATAGGTCTGATGGTTGTTAACAGACATTATTTCAAATAGTCACCATTAAATATGCATGAGATAGATATAATGAGTTAAATGAAATAAGTATAAAACAAACAAAATAATTGCCTGATTCACTGGTGCACTTGTAGAATTCTCTAGTATATATAAATTGCATTTAAACATGATCCAGAGTTGTTCAATAAGCTGAACTGGATGGGCCATTTGGGCCTATTCTCATTGGATGAAGCCCATATCTGGGTAGCCTTTCCCATTCACACAAGCATCATTGAAATGGCCTAGGGCCAAAACTAAAGCCCAATGTTAGAGCTTCTGAATTCATCCCTTACTTGGAAAATTTATTGACCCTTGAACAATAACGTTGAATGAGGATTTTATTTTAGAGAAAGAACATAGAAAGATTATAGTCACTTTAGGATTCCCTTTAAAAATGATGAGACGAGCCTCGCCAAATAAAAATGCAAAATTGCGGGGCCCTCATTAAATGTCATAAAAAAATACTTAGAATTCAGGTGGACCGTTTAGAGAAATTCATGGTCTTCCCCAAAGATAATAAACGCGTAGTTGCTTTAGGCGCGTATTTTAATAATATTACCTTCCTAAATACGGGTGCACATTTATGTGATCGAAATTTAAATCTCAACGAAGTCCAAATGTGTCAAAAATCACGGGTGCATTGGTGCGACGTGGTTCGAGATTTTCACGACGTTGCAATTCTTATTAAAAAATAATATATATAATAAAATCGGGTTATTAATAAAGGAACATTGGTTAGAGCATGTTTTGAAATCAAATAAAAGCAAATACAATAGTTGAGCGACCGTGCTAGAACTACAGAATCCGGGAATGCCTAACACCTTCTTCCAGGTTAACACAATTCCTTACTCGGATTTCTGGTTTGCAACTGTAATACAGAGTCAAATCCTTTCCTCGATTCGGGATTCAAACTGGTGACTTGGGACACCATAAATCTCCCAAGTGGCGACTCTGAAACTCTCAATAAACGAATCCCGTTTTGATTGTCCTTTAATTGGAAAAACTCCTTTTATACGCCCTTGCGGGTGTAGTCGAAGAAGGAGGTGTGACAATAGGCTCCTCCTCGCAGCTGGAAGGCAGTAAAAGAAACCCCACTCGGTCCTGATATACCTATAATGTTGAGGATACGGTGATACTCCTCTAGAAATCCCAGGTCACAATCTGATGCTAAACCACTAAATATAGGAGGCTTGTACTTCTTGAACCTCTCAAGCCTTTGTTGCTCATCCTCTGAAGTCATTGCCCTGTCCTCGGGCTGATCTGGGACAGTAGGCGGTACCGGTATAACCTCTGGGATCTGATCAACTTGGACCCACTGCTCAGGAGTGTAGGCTGCAGGAGTCTGTGCTCCTCCCCTGGCCAGGGATGTGGAAGCAGCAAGGGGAATCAACCCTGCCTGAGCTAGACTGATGTACATGCTCACGAACTATGCAAGAGGCGCTTGAAGAGTTGGAATAGTAGTAGCTGTGGGCGTATCAAGTGCTTGGACTCTAGCTGGAGCTACTGGTGGCTCCTCTGTGGAAGCTCGTGTGGGTGCTCTAGCTGCACCACATGCGCGTTCTCACCCTCTACCCCGACCCCGACCTCTAACAACTCTAGTAGGGGGCATGGATGCCTGGTCATCTTTGGTAGCATGTGTCCTCGCCATCTGTGAGAGAATAGAAGACAAGGTCTAGAATTATGATGTCAAAATCTCGCACCACAACGAAATCAAATGAAGTGGAATTTTCCTAACAGTTACATAGCCTCTCGTAGATAAGTACAGACGTCTACGTACTGATCCGCGAGACTCTAATAAATCGGCTTGTGATTAATGACTCCTATGATCCTAATGCACTGATACCAACTTGTCAAGACCCGAGTTCGCCCTCCGTGAACTGTCGTAATGGCACCTAGTCTCTACTACTAGGTAAGCCTAACAATTTGCGAAAAAAGGAAACGAAGGATAAAACTAACCAAAAACTGCGGATAAAACGTTTAAGATGCCGTTCGGCATATGCAATATAAACTCTCAAACTGAAACAACTCCCAAAACCCGGAATCTCATGAAATCACAAGTTGTTGAATAGCTACAAATGTTCTAACTCCAGAATGTCTAAACAAAAGTAAATACAAGAGAGCTAAAACTAAAGGGAAGAATAGAGAGGGACTCCTCAGTCTGCGAATGCGGGAGATATACCTCGAAGTCTCTTAAGATCGCCTCGCCTCACTGATGGTATGGCTGAGACGAAGAACCTGGATATGCACACGAAAAACATGTGCATAAAGGGCATGAGTACACCACAACGGTACCCAGTAAATGCCAAGCCTAACCTCGGTCGAGTAGTGACGAGAAAGGTCATGGCCCTACTGGTTATATAAATGTATAAGGAAATGAAACTGTATGAAGTATCACATGATAATAACAATAGCTACAACAGAGATAAAGATCACAGAAAGAATATACCTCTACACAGAGATAGCAACTGGGATCTCCCAGGATATCGTCCTGTAGTCCCCAAATGTAAATATCCAGTGGATCTCCCGGATGTCGTCCCATAGTCCAACTCATAATGCGCAGGGGATCTGCCGAAATACCAATCCGTAGTCCCATTTGTAAATATCCAGTACAAGGGGAATCTGTCGTGTGCAGTCCCGTAGTTCCAATATAAATATTTTGGGGGGGTCTACCGGAATATCAATATGTAGTCCCAAATAAACAGGCAAGGGGGATCTATCGGGATATCGCCCGTAGTCCTAAAGTAAACACATAGCAACATCACAATGAATATTCAATTCTATCAAATTCCATACCAAGGAAAAAAAATAGGTATTTCTAACCTAGCATGTTGCACAGAATTCAAATAATGCAGTTTGAGCAAGTAAAACAGTTAAGTCACTTAGACATGCTTCCCTAAACTAACAGTAAACATAAATTGCAAGTAATGTACAACAAGGAAGAGTAAACACAATTATAGTTACTTAATAAAAGCACGATTTTCAACAATTAGCACATATACGCACTGGTCACCTCACGTACAAGGCATTTCATATATCAACAATACCAAATCCTAAGGGGAGTTCCAACACACAAGGTTAGTCAAGCCACTTACTTGCAACCAGCTCAATCAACTCGATATCATGTTCTTGTCACAAGTACCCGACTCTAAATTTCCCAAATTTATTCAAATGAATTGAATAATGTAAATATAACTTCAAGTAACTAATTAATTCGGAGCTAACACGCGAAATTAAGAAAATTGCACAAAAAGTCCCGTGGGCCTACGTCTCGGAACTGGATAAAATTCACAAAACTAGAATCCTCACACTCTCACAATTTCATACTTACCAAATCCATGAAAATCGGACTACAAATGGCCCCTCAAATCTTCAAATCCAAGTCTCCTATTTTAAACTCGCAAACTTGGTGTCAAAAGAAGCATCTTCTCTCTACGCACAAACCCTAATTGATTTCATACTCAAATTTGTAACCAATTGGTAAGGATCTTAAATTTCATTTTGCGGTTACTATAGCACCCAGTTTTCTTCAGCAAACTTCAACGTTACTGCCTTTTGGAACGTGAAGTGATTCTTCTTTTCCTTATTCTATGGGAAACAAGGTTGCTCTCGTTTGCTTTATGATTTCTTGATTGTGAGTTGAAGAATCGTCCAGGTTTTGAACTTGAGTTTGAAGTTCACTGTACGCCCAGTTGCATCTGAGAAATTCATATCAGTTGTCTTCTTCTTATACATCAATGATTGATTGAAGTATTACATGGATGCGTCATCCTCTCCCCAGCCTGTGGCTGAGGGGGAGTCTTTAACTAAGCCTAGTTATGCAGCACAAATCGCATCCAAAACAACTCCCAAATCAGCTACAAAATCTTCGATAAAACCAGTTCAAATCATACATGGAGAACCTACTGTTGTGTTCACCATTGAGGAACGCCAACAATTTGCCATTGAGGAAGGTTAACATCAGGCTACTGTTATTAAATTGTCTCCAGGTGCACCAGATTTTAAAATACTACATGAGCTGCTGCCAAAACACATTGGCACAAAAGGACGCTGCATTATCGGATCGCTAGCACCACTGCAATTACTTTTAAGGTTTGATCACTATGATGACTATGTAATATCGTTATCCCGTGCAGTAAACTACTTTCTTTATAATGGAGATGAATATCAATGTCGTGTTTTCCCTTGGACGATTGGTTGTAATCCAAAAGAGGATACATTAAAGGCAGTTGTTTGGATATCGCCGCCAAATTTATCACCTGAGTTGTTTGCAATGTCTACTTTATTATCGATTGTATCGGCAGCTGGAAAACCCATCGCTATTGATAAAGCAACACAAAAAAGTCAAGACCTAGCACAGCTAGGGTGAAAGTGATATTAGATTTGCTCGACAAGCATCCAAATCGTGTTAGATTGCAAAGCGTCGACAAAATTACTGGAAAAGTAATGGAGATTTTTCAAGAGATTGTCTATGACAATTTACCTTTGTATTGTAATAGTTTTAAGCATCAAGGACACAATGAAAGCACATGTCGACGACTTCAAAAAAGAAATCATGATGCAAATTCTCAAATTGAAGAAGTTAATAGCAGGCAACAACAAGGGGTTGATGCAAAATACAAGGGGGATTTGCGCCAATTATTGAATGAGAATAGGGCCTTCAATGATGGTGATAAAATTACTAGCGAACAAAAGATCCTACAGCTGATACACATACTGTAGAAAGACTTCAAAAGGCTGATCAATATGCAGAACAATTGCTAAAGAACTCAAATGGAATAGATGGCTCTAATTCTGCTTTTCCTACTGCTGAAAAAGTGTAATGACCCGACCGGTCGCTTTGAGCTTTTACATTTTTATCGCCAGTTCTCAAGCATGACTTGCCCTGTGTTATGCATTATGACTGATATGGATCATTGGTTTCGAGTTTCAGGAAAATCGGGACGAATTTGAAAGAATAGTTGCAGTTGGAATTTTTAAATTTGAAAGATTTGACCAAGAGTTTACTTATGTGCATACGAGCTCGGATTGGAGTTTTTATGATTTGGCTAGCTCCGTAAGGTGATTTATGAAGTAGGAGCGCGATCGGAATTGGTTTTGGAGGATCGGTAGGGAATTTGGCTTGAATTGGCGAAACTAGTATTTTGGCGATTTGTGGTTGATAGTTGAGATTTTGATCCGAGAGTCGGAATGGAATTCCGAGAGTTGCTGTAGCTTCGTTAGGTGATTCTGGATGTGTGTGCAAAATTTCAGGTCATTCGGAAGTCGTTCCGTCGGGTTTTTGATCGAATGCGTGTTTCGGAAGTTTTTAAAGAACTTAGGCTTGAATCCGATGAGAATGGATGATTTTAGTGTTGTTTGATGTGTTTTGATGATTGGAACAAGTTTGGATAATGTATTAAGACATGTAGGTGCTTTTGGTTGAGGTCCCGGAGGCCTCGGGGTAATTTCGGATGGCCATCGGGATGAAATTTGGAATTTGGAAACTTCAGATTTTGCTGGTATCAGGTATTTTCGCTTCTGCGAGTCTTGGACTGCAGAAGCAGGCACGCTTAAGCGATGGATTATCTGCAGAAGCGGTGAATAGGCCTGGGGCGCTGGTTCCGCAGAAGCGATAGTGTAGCCGCAGAAGCGGAATCGCTTATGCGATATTGTGACCGCAGAAGCGGTTTGGATCGAGAATGGAATTTCCATAGAAGCGGAATAAGAGATGCGGAAGCGGTCCCACAACAACGGGAAGGGGACCGTAAAAGCGAAAGTGCAGGGCTGAATTATAAATATTTCGTCCGCGAGCAAGGTATTATTTTCCTCCATTGTTGAACATCTTGAGAGCTTTTTGGGAGCAATTGAAGAGGGTTTCGACTGGAGTTTATTGGAGGTAAGATTTTTGAGTTAAAAACATGGTTATATTGGAAATCGAGCCTAAAATTTATGAACTAGGGTTTGAGTTTTTGATATTTCAAATTGGGATTTGATAGATCATTTGAGCTCGAATTTGGGAGTTTTAGGTATGTATGGACTCGTGGCGAGACAAGGAATCCGGTAATGTGAGTTTTGTAATTTTTCGAGAAGCGGGATCGGGGCTCGGGTTTTGCTAGTTTCGAGATTTTTGCTATTTCTCGATTGTTTTCAATTGGGTATTGTTCCCTTAGCATATTGTGATGCATTCGCTCTGATTTTTGTTAGATTCGACGCGCATGGAGGCCGATTTGAGGGGCAAAGGCGTCGCGGGCTAGTGATTTTACCGGTTCGAGGTGAGTAATGCTTGTAAATAATATCCTGAGGATTTGAAACCTCGGATTTCACATCGTAATGCTATATTGAGGCGTGACACGCATTCTATGACGAGTGCGGGGTCGTTTGCGATTGGGGATCGTGACTTGGTCCATCCCGAGTGATATTTCTACTATATTGATGATTGAGACATATAATATATTACTGTGAATTGGGTTTATTGCCATGTTTGGGGCCTTGTGCCGACCTGTAGAATCCTTCGGTAATTGATATTATTGTTTTAGCATATTTTTGCATATCATTTAGTCTCAGTCCAAGGGTTTAAATGTTGTTTTGCAAACTCAGTCATTCTTCTAAGTTTTGAAAACTTATATGATATTCTAAATAATATTTCGGGTTGAGAACTACTGTTTTACAAAATGACCACGGAGCTTATGATGATTTTTGGACTGAGCATGGATCGGGCTGCGCGCCGCAGCAGTGATTTTGAAACAGTGGTAATAATGACACTGTATGATATAAATTGGTCAGGTAACAATGACTGATCGGTCAGGTAAAAATGACTGACCAGGAATTAATTGATGCCACGAGATGGCTTGATATTGCGCTTGGGCTGTAAGAGTTCCTCCGGAGTCTGTACACACCCCCAGTGAGCGCCGTCGATGATATATAAATATGGATGGCTCGGACTGCACGCCGCAGTGGGTACTAGAATGTACCATCATGTGCATTGCAATGCATTCATGCATTTGTTCTTTATTCTTTGTTTGTGCTATTTCATGAGATATTCATCTACTGTTCTGGTACTATCTGATCACTCTTGAAGAGGGTAAATTTTATACAGTGGTAACAGTGACACTGTATGATGCGTTTGGTCAGGTAACAATGGCTGACCAGGAACAAGAATATTGCCCGAGGGGCGAGTTTCTGTGCATAGTGTCACTAATTGTTTGAAATTATTTTTGCAACGGTTGAAAAGATCATTCTCAAAAGAGGTTTAAAACTGGGCCAAGATAATTCTAAAGATTTGCACAGTTTTCACTGATTTTTCTCAATAAAAGGGTTTTTCTCTCTGCTTCTATACAGCATGACGATATATTTTATGTGATTTCTCACCGCTAAGTTATTATTTACATTTATTACTCAGTGAGTTGGAGTACTCACATTACTCCTTGCACCTCATGTGTAGATGCAGGTATTTGTTCACCCAGTAGCGGATTTAGAGCGGATTGAAGATTTGCTATCATAGTTGAGCCAGGTGACCGCCAGCGTCCGCGGCAACGGATTTTCCACCTTTGATTTTGAATTCCATATTGTATACTATTAGCCTTGTAGATGTAATTAGACTCTTTTAGATGCTCGTGAATTGTGACACCCTGGTTTGGGTTGTATTTCTGCTACTTGTTGTTTTTAAATCATAATAAGGAACAAGAATCGTCTAATTACGAGTTCGTGTGATGGAGTTAGAGCCATTTTAGTGAAAAATGGCTGTGCTACAATTTAAATTGGCTGCTGGTGTATTTTTTTTAGCAGCAGTGAACAGTAACCGCGCGGGTGAACAGTGACCACGCGCGTGAACAGTACCGCGTGGGTGAACAGTTATTCCGAAAAATCTGGGCAGTGAGTTTATATCCGATTTTGGGTCATTTTCCCACCATTTTCAGTCATTTTGAGAGCTTTTGGATGGGGATTGAAGGGAGTTTCAACTGAGATCGATTGGAGGTAAGTTTTATGAGATAAATACAGGATTTTATTGAAGAATCATCCTTGAAATTCATGAAAACATAGGCAAATTATAAGAAATTAGGGCTTGAGATTGAAATTTTAAAATGGCGATTTGAGGGGGCAAATGGACTCCGATTTTTGTGAATTTAGTATGTATATACTAGTGACGAGATAAGGATCGTATTGATGTAAAGAATTCTGAGTTTTGAGACGTGGGCCCGGGGCTCGGATTTTGCCAAATCCGTGAATTTTGATATTTTTCGATTGAGTATTGTCTCTTTAGTATAAAGCAACATATTCGTTGTAATTTTGGACAGATTCGTCACGCGAGGAAGCAAATTCGAAAGGCAAGGGCATCGCGAAGTAGTCTTTTGGCCGTCTTGAGGTGAGTAATGATTTTAAATGATGTCCTGAGGGTTTGAAACCCCGGATTGCACAACGTAGTGCTATGTTGAGGTGAGACACGCGTTATATGACGAGCGCAGGGTCATTTGCTATTGGGGATTGTGGCTTGGTCCATCCCGGTTGATATTTTATCGCGTATTTGATAAAGACTTGTTGTTTTTCACCATAATTTGGGCTTATTGCCATATTTGGGCTTCGTGCCAATTATTTGAAATCCTTTTGTGAATTTCCATCACTATTTTTCCTCACTAATTGAAATATTATTTGAACTCAGTCCAATTGAATTATACTATTTCATGAACTCAGCTACATTTATACTCAACTTGAGATTTAAATGATGTTTATAATGTTGTTTGAGCTGAGCACCATTGTTTTACTGATGCCCAAGGGGCTTATGATTATTTTCTGGACTTATTGAGGCCGAGGGCCATATGTGAGGATATGCTGAGTGATGTAAGGAGGCTTTCAGGCCTCGAGTGTGATGTGTGAAGGCTTTAAGGCCTTATGATATTGCGCTTGGGCTGTAGGAGCCCCTCCGGAGTCTGTACACACCCCCAGTGAGCGCAAGGTATCCAGGTGAGTTGGGAGTGGGACCGAGAGGTCGATGTTGTATTTTGTGAGTTGGGAGTGAGCCCGAGAGGCTGATGTTGTGTGTTTTGTAAGTTGGGAATAAGCCCGAGAGGCTGATGTTGTGTGTTGGTGAGTTGGGAGTGAGCATGTGGGGCTGATACTGTACTGAGAGTTTGATATTGAGCCCGAGGGGCAAGTTTCTGATTATTCCTTACCTGTGGAAATTGTTTGTCTTTATTGTTTTAAAAGAGAATTATCTGATACTTCATAGTTTTATTGTGTAACTGATTATACTGCTTGAGATAGCGCTATATCGTGCCTTTATGAGACTTCATGCTTTCATTCATTATTTTATTTTATTACTCACTGATTTGGAGTACTCACTTTACTCCCTGCACTCGTGTGCAGATGCAGGTAATTGTTCACCCGGTAGCGGGTTTTGAGCTGATTGGAGATTTTGCCGTCGTAGCTGAGCAAGGTGACCGCCAGCGTTCGCGGCACCGTATCGTTTCCTTTGATTCTAAATTCCAATATGTATATTACTGGTCTTATAGTAGTGTTTAGATTCCTTAGATGCTCATGACTTGTGACACCCCGATTTCGGGCTGTGTTGGGCGGGTTCCCCGTTTTATCATTTTTCTTCCGCATTTATGATAATGTTATCTATGGTTTTGACTCATTCGTGTTAAGTAATTGTTAAAAGAGGCATTGTTAATCTGTTGGCTGGCCTTGTCTTCACAAGAGGCACCATCACGACCGGATTTGGGATTTTGGGTCGTGACAAGTTGGTATCAGAGCCTAGGTTACATAGGTCTCACGAGTCATGAGCAGGTTTAGTAGAGTCTTGCGGATCGGTATAGAGACGTCTGTATTTATCCTCGAGAGGCTGCAGAACCTTTAGGAAAACTTCACATTCTTGAATTCTTATCGTGCGTTCTTGATTCAACTTGAAAAGAAACTCTTGAAATTCCTTCCCTGCGTTCGCATGTGCGCATGAGCGCTCAGTATCAGATGTGCCTTGATGGCTTGTGATTCCCTGATTGAGGGGCGAGACGTGATCTCTAAGAGTTGATGTTGGTCCAGTCTGAAGGACTTGAGACCGGATCTTTTCCTAGGCTTGAGCACCGAGGTGCTGATTGTGTGAGCAAGTGTTTTGAACTTATATGTCCGGTATTGCCCCTATTAGTGG
>MU764038.1:9983-26683 GCA_026770625.1 Nicotiana glauca | reverse complement strand
TCATGTTTCCTTGTGATTGTTCCCGTTCTCTGACATTGGTCACACTTCTTAACAAATGAATGGGCATCCTTGAATGAAGTCAGCCAAAAGAGACCAGATTGTAGCACCTTTGCAGCTATTCTATCTCCTCCATGATGGCCCCCAAAAGGTGATGTGCGGCAATCATACAACACTAATTCTACCTCTTTTTTAGGAATGCATCTCCTCATCAACTAATCAGCACATTGCTTGAACAAATAGGGCTCATCCGAGAAGTAGAAGTTCACATCATGTAAAAACCTCTTTCTAGCTTAAGATTGTATTTCGGGAGGAAGTACCCCACTCACAAGATAATTTACATAGTTTGCGTACCATGGGGAGGGTCTTGGGTTATAGCAAAAACTTGCTCAATAGGAAATACTTCTTTAAACTGGCCACATTCCTCCACGTGGTCGTGGTTTTTCAACCTTGATAGATGGTCAGCTACCTGGTTCTTTGTCCCCTTTCGATCCCGTATTTCTACATCAAATTCCTGCAGTAGTAAAACCCAGCGCATCAATCTAGCCTTAGACTCCTTTTTAGTAGATAAATACCTGATAGCTACATGATCGGTGTGGACTATGACTTTTGTTCCCACCAAGTATGGCCGGAATTTCTCAAAGGCCCACACAATAGCTAACAACTCCTTCTCAGTGGTGGTGTAATTCAGCTGGGCATCGCCAAGATTCTTACTCGCATAGTAGATGGAATAAAACACCTTGTCCTTCCTCTGGCCTAATACTGCCCCGATCGCATGATCACTCGTATCACACATAAGTTCAAAAGGTAAAGACCAATCCGGTGCCACAATAATGGGAGCAGTCACTAACTTTTTTTTAAGTTCTTCAAATGAGTGAAGGCAAGCATCATGAAAGTTGAATGTCACATCTTTTTCAAGCAGCCTGCACAAAAGAGTAGCAATTTTTGAAAAATCTTTAATAAAGCACCGATAGAAACCCGTGTGTCCCAAGAAACTCCGGAAACCCTTCACTGAAATAGGTGGAGGTAATTTTTCAACCGCCTCCACCTTTGATTTATCAACTTCAATGCCGCCCCCAGATACTCTGTGACCCAACACGATGCTTCTTATACCATAAAGTGGCACTTTTCCCAATTCACTACCAGATTTGTTTCTTCACAGCGGGCTAGCACCTTGTTTAGATTCCTCAAGCAATCATCATAAGAAGACCCAAAAACTGAAAAGTCATACATAAACACCTCCACGAATTTTTCCACCATGTCGGTGAAAATAGTCATCACACACCTCTGGAGAGTGGCTGGTGTATTACAAAGACTAAAGGGCATTCGCTTGAAGGCAAAAGTGTCGTAAGGATAAGTAAAAGTTGTCTTCTCCTGATCCTCTGGGCATATGACAATCTGATTGTATCCTGAATAACCATCAAGGAAGCAATAATATTCATGCCCGGCTAACCTGTCTAGCATTTGATCGATGAATGGCAGTGGGAAGTGATCTTTGCGAGTTGCCTTATTGAACCTTCAATAATCAATGCAGACTCTCCATCCCATAACAGTACGAGTGGGGATTAGCTCATTCTTCTCATTCTCAACTACAGTTATTCCTCCCTTTTTGGGCACACATTGAATCGGGCTTTCCCAATTGCTATCAGAAATGGGAAAATGATACCTGTATCGAGCAACTTGATTACTTTCGTTTTCACTACCTCCTTCATGATAGGATTAAATCTCCTTTGATGCTCTATACTGGGCCAGTGTCCGTCCTCTAAAAAGATTTTATGCATGCAAAAACGAGGGACTAATACCTTTGATGTCAGCTATAGTCCACCCAATGGCCCTTTTATGCTCGTGGAGGACTCTGAGCAATTTTTCTTCTTGAGTGCTGGTCAAGCTGGATGAAATAATTACGGGTAGTGTGTCAGAAGTTCCCAAATAAGCATAGCACAGATGCACTTGAAGTGGCTTGAGTTCTAGCTTTGGAGCTTCTTCAATAGATGGCCTGGGGGAGGTCAGCGCAACAGGTCTGTCCAACTCTTCAAATTTTCTGAACCCATGTACATAATTGCAGGACATATCTAGCATTTGCTCGATTTCTCCTATTCTTTCATCTTCATGGTTTTCTGCATCCCCAATCAATACTCGTGCAACAGGATCTGCAGGGCTCATATAGGGTACTAACGAAGTAGCATCATTTTCCACCACCGAGATCATGGATAACTCCCCATAATGGGATGGTAACTTCAGTGCTCTATAAACATTGAATACCTCCACCTGCTCACCTACTCTCATTGTCATTTTTCCTTCACAGACATCAATAATGGCTCGGCCCGTGGCTAAGAATGAACGCCCCAAAATAAATGGGACTTCCTGATCAGGCTCGTAATCTAGAATAATGAAATCAGCGGGGAATATGAAAGAGCCCACTTGAACTAGCACATCTTCAATCACTCCCTCAGGATGAGTAAGGGAGCGATCAGCTAACTGTAATATAACTGTCATTGGGTGCGGTTCACCCAACCCTAACTGTCTGAACACAGATAGCGGCATCAAATTGATGCTCGCTCTAAGATCACATAAAACTCGCCCAACAACGCGTTTACCAATGGAGATGTGGAGATTGAAACTACCTGGATCCTTCAATTTCTGAGGTAGCTTGCCTTGAATGCTAGAACTGCACTCCTCAGTGAGTGCCACAGTCTCGAACTCGATTAGTCTCCTTTTGTTTGCCATAATATCCTTGATGTACTTTGCATATTTGGGTACTTCTTGTAAGATGTCCACCAATGGAATATTAATTTGCACCTGCTTCAAGATATCAAGAAACTTTTTATATGCGGCATTGTCTTTTAATTTCTGCAATCTTTGAGGGAATGGAGGTGGTGGCCTTGCAATCAATTGTGGGGGTTGCTCAGCCACCGCCTCTTCAGTTGGTTTCTTTGGCTCCAAGGCTTTCTCTAATGTTGATTCTATAGTGGCCGGCCTCTTATTAAAAGTCACCTGCTTCCTCTTTTTAGGAAGAACTTCCTCAAGTTGTCTCCCATTCCTCAACGATACGGCATTAATGCCTGCCTTAGGATTTGCTTTAGTGTCGCTTGGAAGAGCTCCAGCTGGTCTCGTGTTTTGAGCACTGGCTAGCTGTCCCATTTAACGCTCCAACATTCTCACTGTTGTGACGAGGGATTGCTTTTCAGCCATCATTTTTTTAAACATGTCTTCAAGGTGGCTTGCATAACTCGCTTGTTGCTCATCTTGCGATGGTGTATACTGCTGTTGAGGTGCTTGAGGCCTGTATTGATTCTGAGTGCCCTGGTTTCCACCCCAAGAGAAGTTTGGGTGGTTCCTCCAATTGGGATTGTACGTGTTCCCATATTGATTTGCTTGGCCCCTATTTGAATTACGCACGAAGCAGACAGACTCTGGGTTTGCGGTACATATGTCGCTCGTGTGTCCCTCTCCACATATTTCACAAAAAGCTTGAACCTGTTGTACCTGCTGCTTGTTGATATTCACGTTCATCTGGTTGACTTGATTGGTCAGTGCAGCAATCTGCGCAGATAATACTGAGACGGCATCTAACTTGAGAACCCCTGCAGACTTTTGCACTGTGTGTCTGTGCATCTCTCTTTTCCAATCCGGATTGCTCTTGGAGAATTTGTTCAATAATGCATATATCTCGTCAAAGCTTTTCTCCAACACTTGACCCCCAGCTGCAGCATATACCACGATCTTTGTTTCAGAATGTAATCCTTCTATAAAAGTGTGAGCTAATACTTCATTTGTCTGATTGTGATGAGGACAGTCTCTGAGTAGCCCTTTGAACCTTTCCCAAGCCGAGTATAAAGACTCTCTTGCTTTCTGTTTGAAGGAAACTATATCACTTCTGATCTTTGCATTTTTTCCTGAAGGAAAGAACCTTGCCAGAAATTTTCTTGCCAAATCGTTCCATGATGTAATGGAATTTGATGGTTCTGCCTTTAGCCATCGCTTAGCTTCACCCAACAGAGAGAATGGAAAAAGTGTGAGCCTCACATAATCTGGAGTAACCCTGATAGTGATATGTATCACTAATCTCCAAGAAGTTCAGAATGTCCTGTTGTGGATCCTCGTGTGGAAGACCCATAAATTGCTCGTTTGCATAAAGCAGCTGGATCATAATCTGTTGTAGCTCAAAGTGCCCAGTGATTCTGGGCTTCACTATACTGGAGGTGACATTAGCAATGTTGGGCATCGCCACCTCCTGAACAACCATGGGTTGCCCCTCTGCCATGTCCCTTGCTTCTCTCAACCTCTTGTGGAATGTTCTCTCAGGTTCCGAATCAAAGTCTTGAAGTCGGTGCTGGCTTCTGACCCTCCACATTCAATCAAATTTCCTGAGATCCGCACAACAATCAAGTAACGTTAGGCTCAACGAAATAAACAATTAAAGCAACAACTAGCAAGTAGCTAATATTAAGTCCCCGGCAACGGCGCCAAAAACTTGTCGCTCCCAAATGCACACGCAAGTATATGTGGTCGTACAAGTAATAAAATGATAAGTCAAGTGTCAAACCCACAGAGACTTATATCAACTACTCACTAACATGCCAATATTGTTATTCCGTAAAACTATATTCGAGTTCAAGAGTTTAATTATGCTAATTATAATTCTAAGTAACAACAAAATTATCAAGTAACGAGTTGAATGTTGGGTATTCAATAGAGATATATATTCCAGGGTTGTGATCTATTCACCAATCATATTGTTTTATAATTGACTCTTCCCTTCATATAATTCACTCATGGTTGCTAATTAATCGATAAATGCTCTCATAGCCTTCTCCCGAAGTACTAATCGCCTATTCACAATAGATTAACACCTATATTCCTATTAAATCAATCTATTAAGATCACGATATTCAATTAAGCATGGTGCCTAGGTATATTCCTATCCTAACCACAAATCCGCTCCCCCTAAGGGTTAAGATCATGCTCTCTTCAATTCTTCTCTAATCTAAACATGACTTTCCCAAGCATAGCACAGATAGTAAATAGAACTTAACTGATGGCCAGACAATTAAGCAATTAAACTCAAAATTAAAGAAGCAACCATATATGAATGAAATATAATCAAGATCTAGTCAATATCAAACAACAATAATCATGGCTAAATCACAACCCCAGAACAGTGGGTTTTAGCCACACATGCTACTGTGTGTCACAAATAGATTCAATTCCATCACAAAATGAAGAAAACAAAGAGAAGAAAAGAAGAACTTGATGATATAAACTCCTCCTTTCTTCTTCCTTCCCTCTTTCTCTCTCTAAACTCTGCAAATATCCATCTCTAGATCTTGGGCGAGCTTAACTTTATTCAAGTTCAGTGGGTTTTCTCCAAAATTCTAATTTTACCCCTAAATATGTTTTCCTGGACTGGATACGCGCGAGTTCGCGCGGTACTTCGCGCGGTATTCTATCTCAGCTTCTTAAGCGCGCGAACAAGTGAGCGACTTCGCGCCGTACTTCGCGCGTCTGGGCCTGAGTTTCTTCAATTTTCTTATCTCGTCCTTGCGCGTACTCAACTCTGAGGGGTCGTTTTTGCTCATAAATCATTCCAATCACCTTTTTCAAGCATCATATAGACTCTTCTTCCTGCAATGCATACAAATCACAATTAGAGCCTATTTCTCATCAATTAACTATAATATGTCATTGGAATATAATCAAGCAGAATCATAAACAATAGCTAAATCACCTAGATTTCGCCTTTTATCACTCGTTTTTTGCCTATTATGGGAAGCCTGTGTTTAACCAGTTCTTTAGAAGTAGATTCGGAGGATTTCTTAGCAATAGTCGGGCATCCCCAAGTCGCATTTTTTGGGTTGTAGCAGCCGTTTTGACCGGAGTTGTGTGCATTTGGTTGGGCCATTTTTTATCCCAAGAGGTAGTTTTAGGTGTCTACGTCAAGGGTATTCCCTTTAGGGATTCTTACAAATGCGATGTATAGCCTAAACTACAGAAATTTTCATGCCTGTTGAGGTCTTATAGTGTATCGAGAATAGATCTGGTTTTGCCGAGGCTGCCCGTTAGGGTCTTACAATTTCGGAGTTTCTAGTGTATAGTGATTGGAGACAGTCTCCGAGTTATCTAGTTTGCTTGAAGATAGCTCCTTGTGAGCTCAAAACTGTTTCTGGGGGCTTGATGATCCCGAAGTTGTTTTTCGGGGCTTGGTCAGCCCGACATTTTGACCCTGGGGTCGTGCAAGTTGTCAAATTGCTCACATTGAGTCTCCGAGTATATCAGATCAGTTTTAGGCTTAAATATCGCCTTTTGTAAACTTAGAGCCATATCGCGAGGACTTCATGAGCCCAGAGTCCCGACCTTGGGGTCGCGGAGGTGCTGAATTGTTTAAGTCTCCGAGTGTTTTAGGACGCATTTGATGGAGAGGTTTTTCGCTGAGGATAAGTCGAAATATTTTTCTTCGAGGCATCGAATGCTTAAATAAATATTCTTTATCGCCTGGCAAAAATATAAGTTGTAAATACATGTTGTTATGTTGCTGTGAGTCCGGTCCACATAGGTGTGACTCCCCTGATTATCCGATGTGCTTTTATGATTCCATATTGGAAAATTTTAGGAGAGGATCATGAACCTGTTGGGTCCCTTTCCTAGGGATATGCAATTCTGCTAATAATCTTGTTGGCTGAACCTTCTTCCCGTTAGAAACCCGATCGAGGAAAGAAAGCCCGGCAGGCCCTGTGGTGGCTGCGGATCCTCGAGAAGGATCCAAAACTACTGAATGCTGCAACTGGCTGCCTGCGTACAGATTAGAAACAAGAAAGGAAAGGAAATTATAAAAGGAAACTGCATTTCGTGGAGTAAGCCCCGCGGCAGTGGTATTCCTTGTCCGGCCAGGCCTGGCCGAGGATATGATTGTCCATACCCTTTGGCCTCATTTGAGGGCAGTGCCGAGCGAGGGATCTCCTCCTATCGCTCGTAGCTAGATGCTTTGGCCATGCGTCTGTCACAGGATTTTACTCCCTTGGAGGAGCAGGATCGGAATTGCATCACGGGCGATGCATTTTGCCTTTGTCTGTACAAAGCGTTTGTGCCCTGCGTTGCTTGACGTATTATCCTGAGCATGGGCACACCATGCAAGGGGAGCGATTTGGTCATTGTGGAAATCACCATTGGGGACATATTAGCGGTCCAGCTCAAGAGCGACGTAGGTCTGGATCGTCCTATTAGCTTTGGCCCGACATCATCGGTATAACTTTGGCTGATACACATGTAGTCATAAATATATGTTTTATTTGAAATGAGTTTTAATGAAAGAAGGGATTAAAAATGCATTAATGTGAAGCTGAGGTGGAATCTCAACATCCTTTTCCTCGAGCGGGAGGGTGTCCCTGGGGATTATTCCCTACAACCATCCCTTTCTGGTGATGGGCACTTGCATTCTACGTTCTACGAATCTTAGCGGGGTGTTGCCATCCTTTAGCAGTTGTGACGATATGCCACAGCTTGCCGGCTATATTTTGTTTGATTTCCCCTTGTCCATGGAGCTGGATCTGGGTTTTCTTTCTTGGCGATGCTTTGTGGTTACCTCTGTTTAATGGCGTAGTTGCTGCTCTTTTGGATTTGTAAGTCCGAGCATTTTGTGATTCACGTGGTGGGCCGCAGTTTCCTTGGAGGGGTTTTGGTTGAATAGATTCGAGCCACTCGGAGTTCCCGACTTCACTTATTATGACCACTATGCTTGGAACTGCAACGTTGAAGTCGAGCTCCACTGGGCGAGGTTTCCATGCTGGTTGCGGCATGTTGAATCTGGTACCATTGGAGGTTCCTCGAAGGTGTCGTCTTCGGGCTACTGCCTTGTTACCGCAGGATGTGTTGCACCTCGAATCGTCTCTTTTGCTCGTGTCGTGTGGACGATGGCTCCATTCATTCAGTGTCGGATTCTCTATTGGGAATCTGCCTGGATACGCCGATCCCGAGGAGGTTTTTCGAGGGTTTTCCACTGCTCTAACTTGGGTCTAGTGTTGGTTGCTGGTATATGACCAAGCCTCGACCAGAGATTTGACTGAGCTTCACCTAAATTGCTCTAGAGTCTTCGGGTATGCTTTGTGTGGGTTTTGGGCGAAGGTCCGTGCCACCCCATTATTCAGGACCAGGGACGGTCTCGTTTGTCTTGTCGGAGAGCGAGGTGCAGCTTCCCGTGACATTCTATTTCTTTCTCTTCTCCCGACCTTCAGTCCATTGAGCCCTTTTGGAATTATTTTGATGGTGTTGGTGTGTGCTTCCATGGATCGCGCTAGTACAGTGAGTGGGTCCCCGAGATTAGATGTTGAATAATGATTCTGCATTGTGGTTTCTTCCGGGGGAATTTCTTCGAATCTCCTCATCGGGACGGGCCCGAGTTCCCCATTTTGGGGGTCGCCGTCCTTGAATGGGCGTGCTTAAGTGGTGGTTCACCTATGAGGATTTGGGGTCCTGTCACTCCCCGGGAATTTTATTGTTTCTATCTTCCGCAAAATGAGTCCCGGGATCGTATCTCCGGGAGACGGTTGCTGTAGGGATCTCCGCGAGCATGAGTCGATCTTTATGATAAAATCTTCCAACATCCTTACTGCCACAAGAGAGGTTGTATATTTGTCGTTGCCCGATATCTCGGGTACTGGCTCGAGGTGAGGAGGTATTTTGGGTGCTGGTGCGCCGAGAGTCTCCGAGCGGCTTTGTAGCTGAGAGATAGCCAAATGTTGTTCCTGCAACATTTCAAAAATAATACGGAGATTAACTTTCCGTTCTACCGGGGCTGGGATTTTTCGGGCTTCCTATTGGTTAGCATGTTCCGTGCTGCCATCGGTGCGGAAGACTTCATAACCCCACTGTGTGTTGTACGGATCCGCGTTCTCACGAACTGATCTAGGTGCGTTATCTAGGTCCTGCGGTGTCGTGCTAGTCGTTAGAACGGCCATACTGTCCTCTTTGTGATTTTTGGGGTTATCGCCCTCGATTTCCCTTATCGAGCTGATTATTAAGCTGAAATTGAAAGATCTGCAAGAAAATGTGTGAAAGATATCGTGTGTTTAACTGAAAAAACTAACAAGAGAATAATCACTATTATTTTAGCCCCACGGTGGCGCCAAACTGTTTACCATGAAAATGCTAACAACAATTAAATTTGTAAAATGGGAGTCTAAAATTATTTGATCTATTCCCGAGCTAATTTTTAAGGGTGATTAGTGCTAAAACGTGAAGTAAAATAGTAGAGATTGAATTAGCCAAAGAGATAATCGAACCAGTAAGGGGATGTTCTTGGGCGTAAATCAAGCCAGTAGATACCTAGAAACTAGGCCTCGAGCCTATCATGGGCTTGTCGAAGGTAGTCGGGAAGGGGGAATAACAGATAAAGATACAAATAAGAAAGGCTCTATGCTACCATTCTTGAGCTAAATGATGAAGAACAAATGAAGAATAATAAAATGCTAGGGCAACCTCGGGGTTGAAGAACACTGATAACTTAGAAGAAAGAGAGAGAGAGATATTATTGCATTATGGAGAAGTAGAGCAACATCAGTCCTTTACAAGGTGGGGTGAGTCCCCCTTATATAGGCGAGGGGACTAGGTAAAGTACGTTTATATTATTTACAAGAGTAGAAAAATGAGACGGCATGCTGCAAGTCCTTTCAGTAGGCTATAGATTGACCTCATCTCTTGTCCTGACCTCGGGCCCTGCTTCCTTCAATTCGGACCTCGATGAGCACTGAGGCCGAGAACTCGATCATGGTCTTCCACCCTCGAGGTCTCGGAGAAGGCTTCTGAAATATCTTGACAGCAAAAAATCAAGTTTTCTGATTTTACCGCGTACACATAGGGCGTTCCAAGGGATAAACATGAGCAAGTAACTAATTCCTTGTCCATATCGAGTAAGGAGTGTGCTAGATCTAATATCCATAATTCTCATATAGCTTCACAAGATAATGTGTCCAATCACTCCTCAGCCAAGGATAAACAAATGACTTTTAGCAATGCAATTGAGCAGAATAACCAGATAAAAAAATCAAATAAAATTTCCCAGGACCATACACAACCAAAAGTTTCTGCAAACTTTGATAAACCCACCAAGATTACGCATCCCAAATCAACTGGCCACACCTTGTTGAAGCCCCTAATGCCACCCCCAATACTACCCTCACACAGACCACACCCTCATCAGACAAGTCAAAGAAACCCCAAAATTCTATCGAGCCACCACTTCCCACTGTCACTCATTCATATTCTACGAAGATGAGAGCCAAACTTGTAGAAGAAAGAATCTCTATTGAATCCACACCACCAAACAAGGGCACCTAACAGTTGTCCTTAAGAAGGAAGATTATATGATCAAACTTCCCAATAGATGCCAATACACTATGGTGAGAAAATTCACTAACACAATGCTAGGATAGAGGCATAAGAAGAAGTTTCATCATTCAAATAGAACTGGTGGGAGGTGTGAAGATTGTATACTTCAACTATAAGACTGTTTACATTGAATTGGATAATAAATATGATCATGCAACTGTATGGAATAAGCAATATATGTATATATAGGGGCAAATGACGAAGATTGAAGCTTGGTCTCCATTATTCAATCCTAATGAAGACTCACCAATAGTTCATATGTGTGTAATCATTCCTGAACTCCCATGGAATTTTTACTACATGGAGATCCTAACTCCTCTCCTCTCTTCGAATGGCAAAGCTCTGTTCTTGGATCTAGCTTCCTTTCAAAAAACTAGAGGAAGTGTA
Source organism: Nicotiana glauca (assembly GCA_026770625.1). Classification (NCBI taxonomy): domain Eukaryota; kingdom Viridiplantae; phylum Streptophyta; class Magnoliopsida; order Solanales; family Solanaceae; genus Nicotiana; species Nicotiana glauca. Next base: position 15,919 of record MU764038.1, on the reverse strand, counting down.
GCAAAGTTCAAGATGTAAATAGATCTCACAAAGGAAAGGCCGTCACATATTTGGCTGGGATTTAATGTAGACCAATATTTGAATGGGGATGGTAGATGATTGGAAGTTCAATATGAAAGTAAAGTGTGCCAAGCTACTGGTTATATTGTAAACACATGGGCCACTTGTTACATACATGTCCTAAGAAAGTGCACGATGAGGAAACTAAGAAAAGGACTGGAGCACTGATGGTCTCCAAGGAAAAGAAATTAAAAGAAGAATAAGGAACATCAAATGGTCAGGCATCCCCAAAGCAGACAAAACAGACCATAAAACACCAAAAAACTTAGTAGAACAACCACAAGAATTCTAATCAGATCAACAATCCGCAGATATGAGAAATTCATCAAAATGCAGGGGTTGAACCTTCCAATAAAGATTGGCAAATTCTAAAGAAAAAGCAATTTAAAGAAATACAGAATCACACCAAGAGCACAAGCTATTTACATTCCAAAACAACCAACAAGCAGGAGTAGTTACAGGTACAATTACCAACACTGATGTTGTTACTCAGGAGAGGAGTGGTGAACATATTACTTAGAATAAGACAACCAATTAGCTTACATGCTGGAGGCAATGAACGAAATAAAGATGTTAGGAGGTAGTACCGATTGAAAATGAGATGGATCAAGTACCTTCTGCAACCAATGCACATCCAACACCAGATACTGAAAATACTAAACTAATAGGGAGTGGTCAGGAGATTCCCCATGATTAGAGTCCTAATGAACAAACATCAATGATCATCCTTGAGACAGATTCACAGGGAGCAAATGAGGCAGAAATATGTGAGATCTCCAACCCCATGGAAGGGAACCACAATGACAAAAGATACTTTGACAAGAAAATCAAGGAGCAATCCTAGTGTAAAAAAGAAAAAGAAAAATGAGGAAACAAAAAAGGTACTAATGCTCAAGCTTCATCCCAAACTATTACCAATTCTAATTCTCAGAGTCTTCAAATGGAGGCCCCACCTGATATCACGATGAAGGATTCAATAACCTCTTGTCATGCTGAGACAAAATGTACAAGCTTCCTCCACAACAGAAGCCAACACTTAGATAGTAGCTATAATTCCACCTACTCAGTCTAATCCAAGGAATAACTATTATAGCAGAAGGGAGAAGGATGAATACAATCACATTCAATCTGAAGATGAAGGAAGCATGGATGAAAAAGTAGATAATGAACATAATGATGATATGGAGACAGAGGATACATGTAACAAAATACTAAATGCAATCAATAGGGATCCTAACTTGGAAAACATGGTTGAATATCAAGCCATATCACGTAGAGGAAACACCTCCTATTAACTCACTAGAAGCAAAGTAAGCAGTTCTAAAATAACACCAACAACCCTAATCCCTAAATAATTTTTATGATTAGTAATCATATGGAATGCAAATGGTATTAGAACCAAAGGGGACATTGAAAGACTCAAATCCTTGAAGCAACTTCACAAACATTAATTTATTGGTATGTTGGATCCATTTCTGGATGATTCTCATATCGACCATTATAGACTTCAGTAATCCTGAAAAATACATCTTCTAATATCAACAAAAAATCTGGGTATTCTGGGATCAAGAATTTACAGGCCAAGTTATTGACCAGGATGAACAATAGCTCACCATGGAACTGCAGCATACTAAAGCAGCAGAGCCATTCCAAATCACTGTAATTTATGCCAAATGTAAATTAGCTCTAAGAAATCTCTATGGGAAATTCTAAGACAGAAATCAGTGGTATGCACAATCTCATGGTGTGTCATTGGAGATAACAATGTGATAACATCCATAGAAAAGAAAGTGGGAGGCTTTGCATACTAGATGAGCAAGTGCCTGGATTTTCTAAGCATGATTGAGGATTGTGGCTTCGTGGACTTGGGTTTCTATGGCAACAGGTTCACTTTGTCAAATGGAAGGAGCCAATGCTCAATAGTATGGAAAAAACTAGATAGAGGTCTGGTCAATGATAATTGGTTGATTTCCTATCCTACTACTACTATCACCCATCTATCTTCAGCAGGGTTATATCATAACCCTTTGTTCATGGAAATGAATGTTAGACAAGACTCTAGCAGAATATACTTCAAGTTTCTCAATTGTTAGATTGAAAATGATAGATTTAAACCATTTGTCAAGGAAGTTTGGGATAAAGAGGTCAATGGCAATGTTATGTCTATCTTTAATCAAAAACTCAAAATACTATCCAATGCTCTGAGTACATGGTCCAAACAACAGTATAGGGACATTTTTCTGAAGGCAAAGGAGTATGAACACAACTTGAAACAGGCTGAGATGAACTAGGCTCAAACCAATGATGACTTCGATAGAGTGGCATACCATGAGCTTCAGGATCAATATATGATATACATAAAACTAGAAGAATCCATCCTGAAACTGAAAACTCAGTTACAATTGTTTAGAGATGGAGACGTTAACCACAAGTATTTCCACAGTCAGATCAGAGGCAGAAGAAGGAAGATGTTCATTCATAAAATCAAATATGATAATAGAGAATGGATTCAGGGTGAAGCTATTGGTATAGCAGCTTGCAACTACTTTCAAAAATTCTTCACTAACACAGAAGGTGCCATTAGAAAAGACCTAATGTCTTGTATACCTTCCATGATAATCGAGGAAGATAGTGAGCTTATGATTAAAGATCCCACACTGACTCAACTCAAAGAAGTTGTGTTCTCCATGAATCCTAATAGTGTTGCTGGTCTAGATGGGATTAAATATTTCTAATCCTATTGGAATATCATTAAATTTGACTTGTGGAATGTGGTACTAGCATTATTTAAGGGTGCTTCCATGCCAAAGTACATGACAAGTGCTTATCTTTTCTTACTGACCAAAGTGGAGTTCCCAAACTCTTTAACAGAGTTCAGGCCAATTTGTCTGAGCAACTTCATCAACAAAATCATCTCTAAAGTTATAAGCTTTAGACTAGCCCCTATCCTTCCAAGAATCATTTTTGTCAATAAGGAAGGCTTTGTCAAAGATAGAAGCATCTCAGAAAGAATAATGCTAGCTCAGGAGATTGTCCATGGAAGTAAAAAAAAATCCAACAGGCTTGAATGTGGTCATCAAGATTGACATGGCTAAAGCTTATGACAGAGTTCCTTAGGGATTTGCTTGTATAATACTGAGAAGGATGGGCTTCAATGAGATGATCTGGAGAACCATGTCCAACAATTGATACCCAGTCATCATTAATGGTAGTAGATGGGCCTTCTTCCATTGAATTAGGGGTTTGAAGAAAGGGGACCCCCTGACGCCCTCATTGTTTATCATGAGTGCAGAACTTATGGCCATATTGCTCAATAACCTAACCCATAATCAATTACTTAATGGTTTATGCATGGAAAGAAGAGGCCCTCAAATTAATCTTCTAAGCCTTTCTGATGACATTATAATTTTTATCTATGGGGCCAAAGCTTCAGTCATGAAGATTCTCAGGAACTATGAACATTCCTCGGGCAAACAAATAAACAGACACAAGAGCCTCTTCATGACTGCCCCCTCTTCTTTCAATAGCACACTGAGGAGAATACAATTGTTAATTGGACTAACCAAGAAAAAATCCCCTCTCACATACCTGGGATGCCCTTTGTATACGGGTAGGAAGAAGATTGTGCACTCCAACTACATGCTGCCAAAAATAGTCATCAGAATCAGAGGTTGGCAAAGTAGGATTTGTCATATGGAGGCAAGGGTACCTTGATAAAAAATGTAGTACATTCAATTCCTACACACCTCTTATCAGCTCATTATCCTCCCAATGGTTTTTTGAAACAAATACAAAAGATGGTTGCTACCTTTTATTTTATTGGAAATGGAGAATGACAAAGCGAAATACCACCGGTCCTTATGGCATAAGCTTTCTTTCCCAGTGAATGAAGGAGGTGTTAGAATCAAAATAATAGAGGTTGTTTGTCAATCCTTGGAACATAAATAGTGATGGTTAAGAAATCATTATGGGCCGACTTCCTAAGGGCTAAATACTGCCAAATATCCAATCCAATATCCAAGAAATGGGATACTGGATAGTCTTAGACATGGAAAAAAATGATGAACAACAAAAAGGAGGCTGATAAATACATTCACTAGAGACTACACTCTGGTATTTATAGCTTCTGGTGAGACAACTGCCTGGAACTGGTGCTTTTGCTAACAATAGAACTGAAGGAGGCATACCTGAAAATATAACTATGGCTCAATTCTGGGAAAATGGCCGATGGAATCTACAAGAATTGAACAGAGTTGCCCCATTGCATAAGATTCAGGACATCATGCAGATTCACATCTACTACAAGCCACATGATCAAGATCAACCCATATGGACTCCTCAGCATCTGGAACCTTTACATGTGCATCTGCATGGGAGGTTTTAAGGAAGAATAAGCAGCCCAACTTTACCAATAAAATGACATGACACAAAAAAATTCCCTTTAAATGGTCCTTTTATCTTTTGAGAGCCCTCGGGAACAAACATCCTACTGATGATAGGATTAGATTCTTTGGAAACATTACTATATCAAGATGTGTATGTTTTACCATACCTGAAGATGAAATAATTGAACACATCTTCATCCAAGGAACTCTTGCTAAGACTATGTAGGAGAAGTATGGAGACCCTGGCATCAAAATTAGCAACATCCCCCTCAGATTGATCTTGATGACCTAGTGGAAGAATCATAATAAAGTACAAAAAATCATTCTAGCCACCCTTCTCAGTATCATATGCTGGAACCTGTGGAAGAACAGATGCAATACTAAATATGGATCAAAAACTTCTTCCATAGCAAGGGCAATTTTTTCCAGAAATTCTGATATACATTTGCTGCTACACACAAACTTTCCAACTATTAACTAGCCTTATAGAAGGGTGAATCTATACTCAATCATTGAGAACATCAAGTATCACACATCTACTTAGCTGGTTAGATGGAACAAGCCATCACTGAGTTTGTAACAGTTAACAATGATAGGAGTGCCTTGATCAATCCAGAGAAGATATGTGGTGGTGGTGTTATGATATGGAATTACTTGGGAGAACTTATTCGAGCAATTGCATCCTCATTGGGTGAGGGCACCAATAACCTGACAGAAACTGAAGCAGCCTTTATGCGCATTCAGTGGTGTCTATCTAATGGGTATAATAGAGTATATTTGGAGGCCGACTCTGAGTTACCAATCAACTGGTTAACAAGCAACAACGAGCATCCCTGGACAAACAAGATGAATTTGCAGAAACCGAAATCCTTCTGTCATCAGTATGTGGAGATCACACTCTCTCATGTGTATAGAGAGGCCAATGCCCCTACTGATTCCCTATCCAAAATCAGTCATAGTCTCAGTACAATAACATACTTCTCCAGCATTCCTAAATTACCTCCCCACATCAGAGGTCAACTTCAACAAGATTTCTTGGGCAACCCTGCCTTCAGACATAGGAAAACTTAAAGAGTCATTATTCCATCATACCTGGCTCTACCACTTCTCATGGTTATGGTTGATAGAAACAAGATAAGGGGAGCATACCTAGGATTCCAAATGATCATCATCTTTTGCTACCATAACCACATAAACATGAATGGTGGTCCAGATGATAAGGCCACCATAAGAGCAATGCAAAGGCAACAACAATGGATAGTCTGTTCTATACTAACTTGTATGTTACTCTGTGCAGGTACAAAGAACACACTCATAGCATTGATAGACCTCCAAGGTGTGGTATTAGCACCTGGAATGCTCAGTCTCTTGGAGATGTACCAATACTATAAAGAGTGTTGGCCTAGGAAGAACTCATATAAAGTTAATAACTAGTACTAATAACAGAAGTCCCCATACCACCACTCAACAACCCCCCCCCCCCCCCCCCCC
>MU764036.1:146698-158632 GCA_026770625.1 Nicotiana glauca | reverse complement strand
CCCCCCCCAACCCCCCCCCCCCCCCCCAAAAAAAATCCACCAGATCTTGTTTTATTGTGATTCTTGTGAATCTTTGTTCCTAAAAAGACATCTTTGCAGGCTCTGCCTTGGCCCTTGGACGGATCACGGTGAGAGAACAGGTGGCTTCTATGCATGCAACCGTTACGAGGCAGCAAAGCAAGAGGGAGTGGTAAGATCTTTCCTCTTTTAGTATTTTCTATTTCAAGATCTGTCTGCCAATTCAGTTCTTTTAGTCATAAACTAACTGATGTTTTGCTTCCAGTTTGATGAATCTGAAAAGAGGAGAGAAATGGCAAAAAATTCTTTAGAGAGGTATACACATTACTACGAAAGATGGGCCACCAACCAGTCGGTAGGTAGAGGTTTATGACACCTTTATTTTGGTTGTTTTCTCATTATCAGCTATCTCAGCTTTACAACCGTTAGGAGAAACAAGATATAAAGAGAAGATTGGTATTTGCTCAAGTTCTTTCCAGATACTATTGTAACACAGACCTAAATTTGTATCCCAAGCATGAGGTGATGGCTTCTTGCATGGATGATTGATAAAATTACTGTCACATGAAATTGCTGCACATGATCTTGCTTTTAGTGTCATCAATTTACATATAGTAGCAAGAAAGTATAATGTCCATGGTAATGTATCAAATTGTGGTAGATGCTGCATGAGTTCTGCTCCTAATGAGAGTCTCTTATTACCAATCTAAAGAGCTACTGATGCAATATGAGAAATATAGATGGATGATGTACTAGCACTAAGTTGTACAGAAGATGAAATACTCACTCGTATCGCTTTTGGCTTTTTGGTGCAACCTACAGGATGTTAGAGATGAGAATTGCATGCTTGATTTCTTAGATTCACTGCAGGATTAGAACTTTATTATAGATGGAACCATTTCTATTTGTTTGGTGGAGAAAGGTTCCAATCACTGTAATTCTCTGGTACCAACTTAGTAGTTAGTACTGGATTTCTGTTATTAGTACATATAATACTTTACCAGTTTTAAAAAAAAAGTCTAGCACTATTAAGTTATATTCTTAAGCAATTGTCAGCATGAAGTTGACCTGATTGGACATCTCGATAGTTCAAACGTTCATTCATATGGATGTGTACAGTTGAGATTGGTTTTTACATAATCTAATGGGATGAACAGAGTCTGTGCTATGGTGAAGATAACTAGGGAAAATAATTTAACTAATCCTCCACTTTTCTTTGACCTGCTTTCTGTTTTAGTTTGTCCCAAAACATGACCTCTTTCCTTGGTGGCAAAGTCAACCCAATCCAGAAAGACATATTTATAGCTTCTTTTGTCATCTTTATATGTGATACTTATCTTAGATACCTTCGGAACTGGGAGCCTGGGGCTTGGGTCCTCCTCATGAGAGATTATTCTTTCAAGCGAATGATTTTTCCAGCTGTCTTCTCAAATCATCTTGTGCAGTATGCACACACTAGAAGCATTGCCCTTTCGTGGGCCTGAATTGGAAAGTTTCAGAAGTAATGATCCAGAAGAAAATCTCTTTTATTTCAAAGTCATGAACGCGTTTGGAGAGTTAAACTTCTTTATGTGTTCATAGCCCTGCATACATTTCATGCTGGAACTGGGCTAAGACTGCATCATTGGGATAGAGTCTAAGCAGTGTGCAATTATGTTTTCTTGCCATAAAATATGATTGCATTTGTTTCTGATGCCTTATTATTTATCGGGAGAAGTCTTACTCATAATACTGCATGGTCTTTGTTTAACTACTTATCTGAATGTCAGTATGTCATCTTTATGTCTCATTTCAGTCTCGGCAAAAGGCACTTGCAGATCTTCAGCAAATGCAAACAGTACATGTAAGGAATTTTTCTTTTACATATAACAATCTTCTGCTATTTGCTATTACCTTTTAAATTTAACTAACAAACTGCTTGATTAAAGTGGTTGTTTCTCTTTCTTGAAGAGAGAAAACTGATCATATTAAATTAATAAGTAGAAGAATGCAGATTCGAACAGATTTATTGAAATGGATTTATCGTATGTGCAGAATATTTTCCCTGGGAAGTCTTGTCCCCGTTTCTATAGACTGAGCTGCTGAGTTTAAATTTGTTGTTCTTCTTAGACTGTCTCGTCTGAAAGTGTTTTAACTGTTTCTGCTTGTTATCTCCCAACTTACATTCATGCACGAGTGTGTTCTGTCCTGATCTTTGTGTGTGTAGTATATCTCATTGTGATGGTATAAAGCCTTTTTTAATTGAGGCGAAACAAAAGCTTTTTGTTATTTTCATATTTCCTATATTGCATATTCATCCATCCAGCAACCACAGAAGTCGTCACATACAAGGTTGGGTGTGAAAGAGGACTTAGGCATCTTTCTCTTTCAAGTTGTCATTAGCTGATTATTTCTCTGAATTTACGGAAAGCATTTATATTTATTGCACGTTGCAGCTTGAGAAGCTGAGCGACAAACAGTGTCAACCCGAATCACAGCTCAAATTCATTATAGAGGCCTGGTTGCAGGTAATCTTAATTTCTATATCAATATCTAACGTTATTACTCTCTCGCGGTTATATATATATGCTGATTATGACGGCTAAATCTTTGCAGATAGTTGAATGTAGGCGTGTGCTAAAATGGACATATGCATATGGTTATTACTTACCTGAGCATGAACATGCCAAGAGGCAGTTCTTTGAGTATTTACAAGGTTTTGCTTTAGCTTCCCTTCAGAAACACATTTAGATGCTTCCCTTGCTGTATTGAGCAATTATCATTAATGCCATAGGTGAGGCTGAGTCTGGACTTGAACGGCTTCATCAGTGTGCGGAGAAGGAACTCCAGGGGTACCTCGATGCAGAAGGCCCGTCAAAAGAGTTTAATGAGTTCCGGACAAAGCTTGCAGGGCTTACAAGGTATTTAGATTCTGAAATAAACCTAGAGCTTTAGTCTATTTCCATAAGTGGCTGGTGAATATGATGGTTCAAGTGCTGCTCTGTAAATTTTCTTTGCAAGAGATTTGGAGATTTTTGCCTCTTAAAATGATGAATAGACGACTGTTAGTTGGATAAATCATTTATGCTATACCATTTTTCTACCTGGATTTAGGAGAATAAAATTATTCTTGCTTTTCATCTCGGTAGCAGCAGATGAACAGATTCTATAGCATTTGATTATTATAGGAAGGCTCTACTTTTTTTCCCACTGAAGTGAGAGTGTAGGTGAATACAGTAGGATGTCTCTTAACATTCCTTAAGAAACACTAAAATCTTGCGGAACATTATCACTAACTTTTTTAGCAGATGAGGTCTCAGTGGTTGCAACTTGCAAGTTTCTTTCGAATTAGGAGAGGCTCCTGTACTTCTTTTTATCGGAATAGTAGGAAGAAGTTTTTGCATTTGCTTGAGGGTTTATGATATTCCATTAAAATGATCAACCCTTTTTTACGTCTTAGACTAAATTATAAGTGGTTCTGTTGTTTGGAATCAGTTAATAGAGAAGGCAAGTTGAATTGGCGACTATTCTGTCTTGACTAAATTCTCCATTCACAAAATTCTTATTCTATTACGCGACCCATTAAGTAGTGCGTCATCGAAAAATTGAGACCTGGCGACCTCAGTGGGATTAGCAAGTCAATAGAGTAAGCATTCTTTAACATATGTCAAATTATTTTTTTGATTAGAATATTTTATCACCAATTAGGGAACTTACCCCCGTATAGGAATATACAATAAACTATAAATTGGATTTGTGCTAGTGTAGCAACCTAGTTTCTTGAGAGTCACACTCAAGCTGGGGTTTCTGAGGAATGTCCTGTTGAATAATTTATGATATTTTCTGGTGTTAGCTAATGGTTCCAGCATCAGAGCCGGCAAAATCTCTTGTGATTCATAGTTTCAGTAAGAGGAAACTAGTATGGTTGTTGTACTGCAGTAACGAAATCTTTCAATCAAGGTTTGATTAGCTTTAGGGTCTGTACGTGTCCTTTGCTAACCTCCAACTTTAGTTGAACTGTTTACCAGGTGGAGGTTATTCCTCATTTTACGAAGCATCTTGCTGAAATGCAGGGATATTCCATCCATTCTAGTTTATTTATAGAGATGAGTAAGGAGAGTACTCTTATAATTTATTCTGTTTGAATGATGACAGTGTGACTAGAAATTATTTTGAGAATCTGGTCCAAGCCTTAGAAAATGGTCTCGCGGATGTGGACGCTCATGGTGCTTACAGCAGGGCAGCTAGCTCGAAAAGCCTGGGTGGTGGGAGCAGCAAAGCTAAAGGCGGTAGAGGGAAGGGAACCACATCGAGGTCAAGCAGTTCCAGAAACATCGATGATTCAGGACATTGGTCTTGCGAGTATTGTACATATGCCAATGTTAGGTCTGCTACCGCATGCCAGATGTGCCAGCAGCGCCGTTGAAGCCATTTTTGAGTTGCTACTGCTTCAGTCTGGGAATTCCGAATTATCTGTTGATTGCTATGACTGAGGTCCAGATCCAGATGAAGATGCGGGTTTCTAAGCTGGAGACATGCTGGAATGGGGCGGAACCTAACAGTCAAGAACTATGATGGAGAAGCATGAAAAGATGGCCATGAGTTGGAAGCCTTCATACCTCTTAAGATGAAATGTACATAATGTTTGTTGTCTGCCATCTTTGTAACCTGTATCTGACTTGTGCAACAAAATGTTCTTTCTTAATATTCAACTCCCTGATTATATAACGTTGTTGTGTTGGTAAAGTATTGCTTTAGGCGGCTGCTACGTTTGCTACTTATAGTAAATCGCGGAGATAACACGTCTTATCTACACAAATATCAGAAGCCATAAACTTTACGGTGTCCTCTCTCGAGAACAGTTTTTTTTTGCTGAAAATTTAGCATATACAGTTAATGACTAGGTCAGATCATTCTACTGANTATTCACTTTGCAAAAAAGTTTGCAAGCCTACCCACTTTACGTACAACTTCAAACTTAAGGCTTATGAAGTTGAAACATAACCTCCAAATGTTGAAGTGAATTTGGAGGTTATGTTTCAACTTCCGAAGTTGAAAAGAAATTAGTCTTTCACAAGCACTTAAGGCCAAAAGGTCTGAAGTGCAACAAACGTTTTTATGCAGTCAAGGCCAAATAGACCTGAAGTGCAAATTGCTCATAAATAGAAATTTGTTCTTCGAATTTTAACAATTCAATATACAATTTAATACCTAAATCTACTTCAATAAACTCGAATTTGAAACATAACCTCCAAATATCATCAAGAACAAATCTCAATCATCAATTTGTCAAAACAACAATAAATCTAACAAAACTATTTTGCAACTAAGAAAAAGAAGAAACCCTAAGCAATAGTAAAAAATAAGATGCCACAACATCTCACCACTATAAAATATCATAAACTACATTAAAATATTTTCACATACACCTTCTAAAATCATTGTTACCCGAAGAAGAAGAAGAAGAAGAAAGAGGAAAAAAGTGCTTTAAATTGTTTAAACAATGCGTACAAGTTAAAAAAAAATTTAAAAAGTGAGTACAAATTAAATAGGGGCGACCAAATAGGGCGCTCGTGCAATTTTTACCTTTTTTTTCCTTTTTCAAAGGAAATGTATTATACACATATTATGTACATTTTAGTCGGAATTAGTTTGGTGGACGTAGTTTCTTTTAGGTCTTGTACAAAATATTTCCTAGGAGGGTTTGGGAGGGGGAGGATGGGGGGATGGGTGGGGGGAGGGGTTGAAGGAGATAAAAAAGTCCTGGTAGCATTCAAAATTGTGCTCCTTGTGGTTTAGCTATTTGTTACCCCTCTTTCTCATTTTATATGATACATAGTCATCAAACATTCAACATTGTGCTCCTTTTGGTTGAGCTATTTTGCTACTCCTTTTGTCTCATTTTATAAGATATATGTTCTCTTTCATGTATCTAAAAAAAATAGTAACACATTTCAATATTTAAAATCAATGTAACGTTAAATTTCTTTTTCACCCATAATGACTTGATTTTATAGTCACAAAAATACTCGCGACATATCTACTATCACAAAATTTGACAAGTCTTTCTTCCTTAAATTTCATGTTCAATCAAACACCTTCACATAAAATGACACGGAGTGAATACTTGATTTCCTCCCTATGGACGTGACTTACATAAGGTGTTCCCATGCTAGCTAGTAAACATCTGCAACCAAGCAAGATCTGTGAGAATTGCTCACGCATTTTCTTGTTTTCCACCGGCCACATTCATAGACGACCATAGGGGTGTTCGCGAAAAGGACTGGTAAAGAGTGTTTTTTCTTTATCTCAGTGGATTATCTGACCTGAATCTAAATTAGTCGTCCATGTTGGCTTCGATACTGGATGGTTATACTACAAGAAAGAAGAAAAGACAACAACGCTGACACTGAAGTAGTAGTTGGCCCTTTTGGCTTCGGATACCTGATGGTTATACTAAACAAAAGAAGAAGAAAAAAAGAGGAAGGGAGAACAAAGCTTACAGTCATTCTCATTGGTTCATCTTCCTTTGCATGGTCTTTGTTCTTCTAATGTAAGAGAGGGCAGATCATTCATCAAAACCCAAGAATCAGCTGGACATCATAACTGCTGAATCTTATATCAGATTCCAGATTGTGCTTTCAGGGCATCCCGTGTTAACGCAGGATTTTGGGAACGGCCGCATCCCAAGAGATGCGATGTAGACAGCCTACTCTACCCTAATGCAAGCATTAGTGGCTGCTTCCAACAAACAAATGCACTTCAAAGGGAAATTTATCGACTTGACTTTTGTTTTTCGAATGGAGAATTTCAAGATGTGCAATGAATAAAATAGGAAGCTTTAGCCAGCAATCTATTCAACAATCAGTAACCTTCTTTTGCTGCTTGTTAACTTCCTCAATTAGCTCATATGATGTATAATACTTTTACATGGATCTGAAGTTCTACATTGCTGCAACAAGATGCTGCATTTCAACAAAATTGTAACACGACATAACGACTCAATTCTAGTACAAGCATTTCCATGTCTATAACAAAGCATATTCAATGCTTCCATTATTCTATCAACTGGAATTTGAAGCCTTCATATTGCCCACGTGAGATGCTTTAGATACTAAAGAGAGCTGCAATCTGTTGATGCTTCTTTACTAATAAGCCGGTGTATGTTTCACAGGCTTCTGTGTTAAACTTGTGGCCTTACATGTAGATCACTTCCGAAAATTCTACTCAGCTCTGCTGGTTTTATAGATAGTATAAGCCAAAAAGAGAGGAATCGACATGCTATATATTGGGAAATGGATTAATGGGTTCATTGCGTAAGCTTTTATAAGAGCTCTGCAGTTCTGCATCATAAAAGAACAAAATTAGCAAGATGTAGATTGTTAAATAGTGAACAACTCGAGCAAGGAAAAAATTGAAACATCTGCTTGAAACACATTATCCTGCAACTCTAAGGGGTCGTCTGGTATGATGGATTAGCAAAATAACCCTCGGATAAAAATTTAGTACCGCTTTATCCCTTGTTTGGTTACTAATTCTAGGATGAGTTATACCGGGATTAAAAATAGTACCGGAATAACTTATACCTGCCAGAGGTGAGTTATCTATAGGATAAAGCAGTAAAATTGACAATCTCAGAATTAATACAACATACCAAACAGTCAATAAGACACAATACCGGGATAACTAATCTCAGCATAACTTGTCTTCAAACCAAACGACCCCTAAAAGTATTGTTATGTATGTTCACTGGAAACAAATTGAAACTATTGCCACTTAGTTGGAACAATCAGGAGGTTGTATATTCCCCGAATAAACAAAAGTAGGAGGATATCTGACAAAAATGTCCTAAACTATGCGATGATGGTCAGGTAGTTTTCGATGAAAAAGACATTGGCAGAATGTACAACGCAGGAAATGGGATATTTTAAACAACCTTTATCCTCTTCTGTTGATCATGTATGTTTAACATAAAAGAGAATAACTAAACAAGCAGAATATGAAGAATATTAACCATTCCTCTTATCTTTGTGAAAGTACTTGCCATAATTTGGAAAAGAACTGACTAGTTTATCTGAAGGATGTAAGTGACTTCAAATAAGGTCCAAAAAATAGTGCAGTCTTAGTAAAAGGTAAGGAGCGGAAAAAGAACGGTGGGGACTTGGAACGGAAACAACTCTCCAGTCTTTTAAGGAAAATATACATTTTGTGCAAGAAAGAGGACATTAAATCAGAATAAAGATGGACATCAAATTGAACAGTTGAAAACTTACCAAAAAATGCTTCCAACAAATTGCTGAAGAAATTAACAGGAGTATTTTCCTAATCCACCGCCTATGGAGGAGTGTCAGTGTCTTATTTCTTCTATTAGTAGATGCAGATACCTTATTCGTCACCAAATAATCATCTTCCTTTTTTGCAGAAAGAGCTCGAAGATGATCTTGGAATATTGCCCTCTCAGCCACCAACGCCCCAATTACAATTACTGTAGGCAACACCACAAAGTAAAGATGCGGAAGAACAACCACCATTATATCTGGATATCCGTGAAAGTCTAGCTTCGCCCTCTTGTTTAATCTCAGCACCCAACCCCTGTAGGTCATGTATCCCCTTTCTCCTCCTTCAGTGAAAACTTGGCCAGAAAGCCAAGGACATAAAATGAGGTAAAACAAGTAAACAATCATTGAGAGCCATACTAATGGAACATTGTATAGCTCCGATAGAATCCACGCTGCACAACTTACCAGTCCTTTATTACTAATGAAATTCTTGTAAGTATACTGCCTATTAGAAACTAAAGAGATAGCTTTTGGAATGAGAAGGATGGAAAGAATTAACAAATAAAAGGACCATAATATGGGGTAATATAGAGCATCCCACTGACAACCCATAACAATAAACTCTTTCCAATTCCATGAAAGCTTAGCACGAAGACCGCCAACAGAGAATGGCCTTAGTTCAGTCAAAGTTGATCTGCCTCTAATATCAACTGCATCTATTTGCAATAAAAATCTATCAGGAGATGGATCTTCAAATGCTTTAAAGTTCCAGGGACATGTATAAAGGTCCGCCCTAGATGAAGCATCCCCACTTTTTTTCATAGGAGTCTCCAACACCATAACGAGATTTTCAGGACTGGAGTCGTAGATCCTAGCCACGACTGATACAATTGGTGAAGAAGAAAATACAAGAGCTCTGATACTGTTGAAGTACAAGGGATCCATCTTGTACTTGTGAAACGATCTCTCCAAAGTAAAGCGAGAGTCCAGAGGAAAAGTTGGCAATATAATCATATTCTTAGCTCCCAATTTTAAGTCAACATCAACAAAAGACGTCCACCCTCTATCAATGGCCAATATGCGCATTGCTCTACTTTTCCTCCAGTCACCCATCTCCCATTCCCAGAACTCTTTAAGTTCAGATGCTCCATCTGAACAAGTTTTTGCCGGAAGTGATCCATGTCCATTCAACTGGAGAAGACGGTGAGAGTACAACATGTGTTGATTTGACCCATGATGCCGCTTTAAATTCTTACCAAACTTTGTATGTAGATGCCCACATAAGTAAGCTGACAAGTTATGCGTCAAAAAAATATCTTTCAGGGTTCTTCCGGAATGTGACGCTGCAGAAAATGAAAGCGGGAAATGCCCATAAGCAATCTTGGTAACATGTTTGGTGGGTTGAGAATCTAGTACTGAGAGCTCAGAGCTTATTTCATCTAATAGTTGATCAGTGGGATGACCAAATAGATTGGTTGGTCCCCGAAGACCTAAAGACATAGCGCTGTCAAATCCAACGAACAGAATACTGCGTTCACCAGTCTGGATCATAAAAGTGAATAGTCATCGTAAGAGGTTGAAGCAGATAGTATGAGATATTAAGTGAAAAAGCTCAAATTACCGCATCATATAGTTTGTGATGTTTAGATCGATGCTTAGCTGACTGATCTATATGATAGTTCAGTGATAATTCACCTTCATTATGAAGGCTATGGGTGTCTTAATAATGATCGTGATAACATAATAATAATTACGCTGATAGCGGTTTTATTTGGAGAGAGTACATTAATAGGGATAAAGTTCTAACACACGGAATCAAAAGATTATAAAAGAAAATTGGGTCAAACTTTATAATAGCATTATGAATTTCTTTGATTGTTAAGAGTTTCCTTCATATAATCTTGTGACAAGTACCAAAATAGAATTCAGAAAATATTGAATACAGAGATATGCTTATTCCCTACATGGATTTTACACTCTTCCTCGTTGCCAATGTTAAAAAGTTTCCCTCTACCTTGTTCCCCATTATGGAAATTTCTTAAGCATCTTTTCTGCTCCTTTGGTTTTCCATTCCAATTAGTTTCACTTGAAAGGTTATTGTCAGCTTGAAAAGTTAAGTGTGTATCCAACAAAAGAAGCTAACAGATACCTGAATAGTGGCACTGTTGACCAGTCCGCTTCTTTTTAGCTGCCTGTTAATGCTATAATTTGAGTAAAAGTCAAATTTTCCCCCAAAGGTGGGTACTCCGAAAGCATCATGATTTCCTCGGAGATCATAAAACATGTTCTTCTTCAGTCCACTCCTTTTAATGACATCTTCAAGGACTTTCTGGTATTCCAGCCACTCCTCTTCATCTTGCTTCATTGTTAGTAAATCTTTGCTCTTTCCATCTGGTGAGTGGTGACAGTTCAAATTATCAGCGGTATATGAGAAAAGAGCACTGAAACTCCTCATAGTACTTTTACAAAACTTTATTATAACATGATTAGCAATCGACAAATTGGAAAGTACTTTAGCGTGGAAATGCATTATATCTAACAATAACCGCAGCAACAACCCAGTATAATTCCACAAGTGGGGTCTGGGGAGGGTAGTGTGTACACATACCTTACCCCTACCCTAGGAGTAGAGAGGTTGTTTCCAATAGACCCTTGGCTCAAGAAGATTGAAAAGAAACAATAGAACAATAACCACAATGGAGGCCAGAAAAATCTAACAAGCATCTGAATAATTTACAGCTCATTTTGTGGTCCACAACACAAACTAAGACATGAGAACATCAGAGATACACCTTAAACAGCAGTTCAGAAACTCTAACCAGTGGTCAATCGTCTCAATTATGACTTATAAATCAATCAGAACCAAATATAATAATCAAAATATATCTTTTAGGTGCAGAGCTCAACCTAAAATTTATAGAACAACCTAGTACGATACTTGACAGAGTACCAGATACACAGGAGATAAAGCTACTTTTGCAACTACACCTCAACTTTCTATAAATCACATCTTAAAAAAGCAACATTTTTGCAAACATTATTGCCTTATAAAACTGAGCATCACATACACGTTATGGCATTCATTAATTCTATAGTCCAAGGTCCTTCAACAACAAAAGAACTCCTGCAGTAACGACAATCTTTACTCTTTTTATATACTTTTCAGTCAATTTTTTTCTTCTTTACTTCACATGAAAAAATATTCATCCTTTTCCTCCAGGAAATCATTAAATTGTTTTTTTACGTCCATTCCTACCCCCAAACCCCACCAACCCAATTTCCGGCCCAATAGTATCAAGAAACAAAAAGATCACTTTTTAGTTTCCCTTTTCCTCATTTTCTAGGAAAAGCCTCTATCACCATTTTGCTATGATAGTAGGCCAGCTTGCGCGCACATCAACTGCTTTATCAGGCACCTGCTAACTCCCACCAACACCAGTGCATCATAAATTCTCTTTCTACTTCACATTGATAAATTTTTTATCTCATTCTCCAGCAAATTTAGAAACTTGTTTTAACATCCGCTCCTATCACTTACACACCCCCCCACAAACCCACCCCACAAAAGCCCCACCAACCTCAATTTCCAACCCAACAGTTTCAAGAAACAAAAAGATCAATTTTTTCTTTTGTTAATTTTTTTTTTTTTTTTTTTTTT
>MU764036.1:109652-146614 GCA_026770625.1 Nicotiana glauca | reverse complement strand
CTGAGGAAAAATTTCGAAACAAGAAATGAAGAAGATAAAAAAAATATTTTTGGATTTTAAATTTATTAATTAACTAAGGAAAAAACTCTGAAAATAAACCAAAGTAATAATAATTTTTTTTTTATGTACAATGTCCTAAAGTTCTAGTAAAAATGAAAGAATTTTTCTTTTCATTATATATTTTTCCATTAATTTCCAAAGAGGAACCTCAAACAAAAAACTTTTTGGCTTTTGGAATTAATATATTAACGAAAACTCGTAAAGTCTATACGAAAAGAGAAAAATCATATATATATATTTTTTTGAATTTTTAATTCTAGTATTCTAAAGAATATATTCAAGCAAAGTCTTTTTATTTTTATTTATTTTTTTTTTTATTTTTTTTTTTTTTTTTTTTTTTTTTTTTATTTTTTTTTTTTTTTTTTTTTTTACAGAAAACCCATAAATCCCAATATCAATAAAACACAATGTAAGATAAAATTGTAAAAAAAGGGAATAATTACAATTAGTGGAAATTTTGGGGAAAGTAGAATATATACCAGTAAGGTCACCAGTGATGAAGACTAAAGAAGGGTTGATCATGGAAAGAGTGGGACCCATAATTTTGGAGAAGTTAAGGGCCCTTTCAGGATGATGAACACTGAAATGGAGATCAGATAATTGAACCACCCATGCTACATCTTTTGGTCCTCCTTTCAATTCAATTACCTCTCTTTCTTTATTCAAAGATTCAGCTGAACTGAAATGCAATATGAACAAGAAACAGAAGAAAATGAATGGATTCTTAATACCCATTTCACCTGACCTCCTCCTCCTTCTTCTTCTTCTATTTCTCCTTGTTGCTCTCAGGTGAAAAGAGATCGAGGAGTGGAGAGAGAAATGGTTCGGGTCGGGTCGGGTCGGGTCGGGTCGGGTTTCAAGTAAGTTTTATTTTGTTTCTTCTACAACTTCTTTCTCACAAATTATGAGACACAAAAATAAAATTTTTCCAAAGATGGAAATGACACCATTTAGCCACTTTTAAGTATACTGCATAAAATATATCACATTTTACGATGTACTTAGAGTTTATGTTCAAACTTCAGAACATGAGGAACGTTAAAGTTCATACTTCGGACTATCGTATCCTGACGTTCGAAAATTATATCCAAAAATTCGAATCTTATATCTTAAATTTTAAATTAATAATCTTAGTCTTGAACTTTAAATTAGCCACTTAAAATTTTATGATACTAAGTCCTTAATTTTAAATTAGCAGCTCGAAAATTCAAGATAATTAATTCTAAAATTTGAACAAATTAACTAAACTATAAATACATTATAAATTCTAGATATATTATAAATAACAAGCTAAAACTGGCTACTGGTCCACTACGCTTCTCTGGTATAGGCCAAATGAAATGCAAAGTAATTGGGTAAGATTGTTTGGATGGTGATATTAAGGTAAAATAATTTTGGCACAAATTTATTAAGGTTAAATTGATAACCATAGTAAAACTAGTCAAGTAAAGATGAATCTGTTATAAAATAAAAAAATATAAAGTAAATAAATTGAAGACAAGTATAGAGAGATTGATGTATTATTCAACCTCAAACTCATGTACATAATGGACTGAAATCTTCTCTATTAATAGAAAAAAGGAAGTTGCTGTGTAAGCTAATTGTAAGCTGCTACTGTATCAGATACGATAATCTTTTACCGGGAGTAATATTTATCCGTAACGGAGTACCGAAATGATAAGCTTCTTCATGAGGCTTATTTCCAATAGAGTACTAAATAAATAAACATATTTACAGCGGAGTCCCATATGGATAAGCTTCTTCGGGAAGCTTATTTACAACAGAGTACTAAATAAACAAACACACACACACACATATATATACACACACACACTCCCCTTGGATGTTCGTTAAAAGATAATGTGCCTCGTTAAAACCTTACTATGAAAAACCTTGTGAGAAAAATCTAGTGAAGGAAAAAGAGTACACATATTTAGTAATACGCATTACTGACTGCCTCATTAAAATCCTTATAAGGAAAACCATGTGGGAAAAACCTTAGTAAGGAAAAAAGAGTACAACACGTATTTTACTTCCCCTGAAGAAAACCTTGTTTCAAATATTTGAGTTACATTCTAATCTTGTATCTGCATAACCAATATGATCCGCACCACCTTTGTTAGCATTAGCAAAATACATAAGTGTACCAATTGCACTGAGATAGAGTATTTCAGGACCAAGAAGTTCCTTATCCTTTTCTGGAGGTCGGAACAGATGCTTATCCACTTCAAGTGATCGAACACCCATTTGTGTACTTAATGGGTGCACTTTGTCCATGTAAAAGTGTTTTAAGACCTTTTCTGTATAGGCAGATCGATGGATAAAGATCTCGTCTACTAATATTCAATTTGCATACCAAGAAAAATTATAACTTTTCCAAGACCTTTCATCTCAAATTCTTTCTTAAGATATTCAATTGCCTTTTAGAGCTCTTCTAGAGTTCTAACAAGATTTATGTGATCAATATAAACAACAAGTGTAATAAATTATGATGATATTTTATTTATAAAAATACAAAGACAAATAACTTCATTAATGTAACTTTCTTTCAGCAAATATTCACTGAGGCGATAATACCGCATGCGCCTAGATTGCTTTAAACCGTACAAAAATCTTTATAATTTGATCGAGTACATTTCTCGAGACTTTGAATTATATGCTTCAAACATTTTAAATCCTTCAGGGATCTTCATGTCGCGCCCCTTTTTCTCGCGAAATCAGGTTTCGACACGTGACAACTCTTTTAAGGAAGGTGTTAAAAGAGAGATTCACCACCTAACGGATTTGAGGTACGTTAGGACACCTATTTGTAAATAACTCTGGTTAAACCATTTTGCATCACCAAAGATTGGGTAAGGGCTCAAATTACCTCGAAGAGAAGATGTTAGGCACTCCTCGAGGTCCACAATTGTGGGTTCCGGCCAAACTCGAATCATATGAATTAGTCAGACAAACCAAGGCAAAGAAAGCAGGAAGTTTGAGAAAATTTATTATTAAAATACTTTAAATAATACAAACACTTGACTCACATATAAATAAAAATAGGATGGGGGCTCCTAAATTTTTTAGCTTAAAGGATCACCCCGTGCAAAATAAATAATACTTCGTACTCCCTCTGAATAAGGTGTTACTCATATTATCCAACGAGCACAGACTATTATCTCTTGCTACCCGATTACTATCTTCAAATTGTTACCCAAAACACACTAGTTCAATTATAAATCGTACCTTATACGTGCACTACCCGTTCCAGGCCTATGGTCCAGGAGGCATTGGACCTCTACTTTTGGTGGTTCTAGACTAGGCTGCTCAGAAAATATCAAAACTAGGCGACATACAAAAATACACTGGACTTCATATATAGGTAGTTAAGGCTCAAGTTTGCCTCTACACTTAGGCAACAAATGCACGCAAGACAAATATTCCAGTTAAGAGGTTTTCTGAATTAAGAACCTTAACCCTTATAGACATGATTGCTAAGTGACTTTGAATTAAGGTATACATGCCATTTCAGATGCAAGATATCGCTTGTTGAACGGATTATACAATTGTTATAAGCTGATTATTGAAATCGCAGGTTTCAAGTTATTAAACCTATAAGTGATGTGCCTGGTTGATCTACGCAGTCTAAAGATAGCAAAAGCTGTTACGGAAGAGCTCCAGAATTATTCATGCCCTCTAACAGTAGCGTACATAAAATAGTAGTCGAGTGGTCTAGTATTACCCAATTATGGCGAGAAATTATTCCCTATAGGCATGATCTCTAACGTATAGTACTTAAAGCCTATTTTATCATTATACTCAACCCTATAGACATGGTTTCTAGGCAAACAGTGCAAGACAATGGCAAAGGAAGTGTTCAAAATCCTATAGGCATAATTTCTAGTGATCGGCGCGATACAGTATCAAATGAAGTGATCAAAATCCTATAGGAATGATTGCTAGTGAATATGCTGAGGCGAATTAAAAGATAGTTCATAGATATTTGTTCCTATAGGCATATTTTCTAACAACAAATAGCAGTAAGAACAATTACAACATTTGAATTCATGTCTGCTAACAGGCAGTGTATGTGTGTATGCTTCCCCTGATGACATGATTTATATAGTGCACATATAGATCGAACGACACATATAACAAGTGAATCAAAGAGTCCTACTTGGCATATTATCTACCCCTTTTATACAGACATTAAGAATCTAACCCTTTCTATTTTTACTAATTCTCCAATTATTTATTACAAAAGTTATTACAGGCCCAATAATAAAGTAGTTACAAACATAGTACAAATAGTGGCAGTAAGCCCACATTAGGCTCAAATAAATACCCAGTATTATCTGGGCCTTTAGCAACATGCCCAGACTTTCAACAAAAGCCATGTTTATCAACACAACTCAGAATCCATAGAAGAGCTCGAAGTCAAATCACACAATAATATTGCCAATCATTGAATTACTTAAGCCAAACAACTTACATGTTTATGGGACAGTAAGAAGAAGGAACTGAGATAATTCAGGTTCTGGCATTAGGGAAGATGATTAAGGACCCAAACCCTAGTGTGTCATAGTTCACAAGGACCTCAAAAGGATCCCGAGCAGTGCTTATACTAGGGAGGTCAGTAGTAAAAATCTTGATAGCCTTGGCTTTCAGTTGGTTAAGAATAAGAGGTTCAGAGAGCATAGGTGACAAGTGAACGGGAGTGGACAATGGTTGAGAGGCAAGAATTGAGGGGTACAAGCATAGTCAAGTTAAGCATATAGAGCAGATAATCGAACATGTTACAGGATTTAAGAACAAACAGGTTCAACACTCGGCGCATAGGCAATCACACATTGGTAGTGTTAAGGAAAGAATAACTTTGCAAAAAGTTATCATACCAGATTCATAATACCAAATGAGTGAAAACCTAAAAAGGTCCAAATTATACTAAGTACAAGTCCTAGTGTTACAAAATAGTCGTGTTAATTTGATAGCAGAACAACATTAGGATATGGACGCAAATTATGACAACTACTGGTGAATCAAGGGAGCCAAAAACATGCTAAAGGTCATATTGATGTAGAAATAGTCATGGTTGATAAGAAATTCTTGATATAGGATTCAAAACATGCTATATAGGCAAGATAGTACTACACAAACTTAGAATAGGATAAGAAGATAGACTTGTACCCTCTAGTAAATGTAAACATTCATGTTTTGAACACAATTGACTAGTTAGATAAAGAGAGTAAAGCATGTTCAAATAACAGAGTTGACAGCCTGAAGCGAGAATAGACACCAAAGAGATGATGATAAGTGCAAAGGTTCCAAACAGTAGTAGTTCATAACACATTGGCTAAATAGACTTAAAAAAGAATCTAATTTACTCGAATCATATTTAGGAATGTTTCAAATTACCAACATAATGAAGTCAAAAGTTAAAGAGACCTAAAATTGAAGTAAAACAATCAGAATTGCACTTAAGAACAACCCAAAAAAAACACATTAAACTACGACCTCCAGAAGTGAAAACGTATGCAAATGATAGGTAAATAGGAATGAAGTGGCAAAAGTCCAATAACTCACCAGTTAAACGAATAACAGTAAAGAACAAAATTCCACAAGAACCTAGAATCCCAATGCGTCAAAGTTTCCAAGAGCTTCGAAGAACTCCGGGCAGTGCTCGTACCAAGAGAAGGTTGAATAATAAGAGTGGCCTTGGCTTTCAGCCGGCCAAAACAGAATACAGAACAAGAGAATAACAGAAACCCCAATTTTTAGTGAAGAATATGTCGATTCAAGTCTATATTAAAGGGGAATGATGAGGGTTTTATATAGTAGTAGAAATTAAACACCCAAACAAGGGAAATCATTAATCAAACACGAGAAAGGAAAGAGTATATTAGAATCAATTAGAATCGATTTTAGGGCATAAACAAAGGAGTTCAGTAAATCAACAAGGAATAACAAATGACACTAAAAATAAAGGAATACAGAAGATTAAACAGAGAATAAGGAAAATATCATACCAAAAATTATTTAGAGTCAGATTTTGGGCAAAATAAGATAGAAAATAAGCGTAAATAGAAATACGAAAATACTAGTCAAACACGAAAAAGAAAAAGTATCAATCAAGAACCAGTAAGAAATAAGGGAAAATCTCAAACCCTAGTTGAGATTGACAACTTGAATCAAACCAAAAATGCAAGGACCGTTCAATATAACAAGTATAGAGGCAAAATATCGTCCAGATCTTCATAGAATCAAAGTAAATCGGCTTAGGACAAGAACTAAGTGATGCCATAAACATGCGTATAATAGCAGAATATCACAAAGTAGGTAAGTGAATCAGTGATTGATTCCATTTCAAAGCCGGATTTGGAAAGGTTTAGAGATACATCGGCTAGGGTTTCTCAGAGAAGAACAGAGAGTAGAGAGGATTTAGGGGCGGTGGATTAAAGAAAATGATAGGGTTTGGGGCGGATTTGGTTAATTAAGAGGGGGAATGGCTATAGGCCGTTGATCATTTGAGATCAACGACCAGGATTAGAGGAGAAGCGAGGCGAGTTGCAGAACGGTTCCCTACCGGGTTATAATTAAAAGGGTTGTTTGGTCTTGGGCCAGGGATTTGGTTCAAGGGTTCTGGGCCAATTTTGGTCCGAAAATTACCTTAAAGCAGGGCTACTTTTTAAATACACAAAATTTATCAAAGATAATTTATAAAAATATTTAATAAATAAATATGAATACTATTGATGCACCAAAATGATTAAAAATAATAACTTAGTATTATAAAAATATAAAATGCTACATTGACACAATTAATATAAATAAAGAGCATTTGTGCATGAACATAGGCTATTACTGCAAAATTATGCAAATAACTTAAATACTATTAATGTAATCATATGTAATAAAATAAAATGTTTGAAACATATATTATAGGTGCAAAAAATAATTATTCTAGGTAGCTAAGTCATCACAAAATAATTTGAGGGATAATTATTAGATATTTATCTAATAAAAAAACTAAAAGAAATCAATTTTGAGCTTGTAAAAATTATGAAATATTATAGAAAATGCTTGTATAGGTTTGTAAACTAAATAATGATGCAAACATATTATTTTGAGAGTGTATATGTATTTTGAAAATATGAGGACAAAATTGGGTATCAACAGAGGCCCCTCTTTAACCGAGAATGATGAAAAAGTTGTCGGATAAAGAAATGATGACCGATTTTGGCCGAATGGGGTGATTTGAAAAAATGGAGGTTGAACTCCGATTTTTGAGTTGCCTACATATCCCTAGTGTTACGGGAATCAGACCATGTGTAGTTCTGGATCCAACGGTGGACGAAACCTATGGAGTTGTTATAGGAATGGTCGTATGTTTCAGAAAGGGTTCTTTTGGGTAGGGCAGTATCAGATGAATTTATGCGGAGTCATCAATGTGAATTTGAGATGTTATGGATGTACCACATGGCAAATAATTAACGGTCATAGAATAAAAGGTGGGTAATTACTGGTGGTCGGTTACGTTTGAAACATTTGCAAGATATGAATGTTGTGAACGAAAACCTGAAGATTGCTCCCGTTTGAAGAATGGTTACTTCTGGATTACCTACGAAACTTAAAATACGATGCATGCAAATATATAGATTATTGCGAGAATTTAAACATGATGCGAATTACCTTTGGACCATGAAGGTTGTCTTTGGACGATGAGGATGATGTCCTTAGGCCGTGATGCCCTGGGCCATGAATAGTGTAATAAGGGATTCGCAGGTCATGAAATGATGTTCTTAGTCCATGAGAATGGTGCCTCTGAACTGTGACGCCTTTGAATAATGATGTGCACTATTGAGAGATCCTCAGGCCAGGACATGGTGTCTTCAAGCTATGAGGATGATGCCTTCAGACTATGACGCCTTTGGACAAAATGGCGATGTTTCAGCCCTTGCAATGAAAAGATATGATACTTGGTCATATAAGAAGCGAAACAAGACAAAGCTTAGTCTTTCATAAGATTGAGGCAGAGCTTAGCTCCGGGAAAGCAAAAATAGTGCTAGATTATAAGTCGCATAGCATTTGGTATTATGAAATGAAAGGCAGAACTTGGCCTTATGCAATTGATGAGGCAGGGCTTAGCCTCATGCAATTAGGGAGGCAATACTTAGCTTCATGCAAGAAAGGGAGACAGTGCTTAGTCTCATACAATTAGGGAGGCAATGCTTAACCTCATGTAAGAAAGGGAGACAATGCTTAGTCTCATACAATTAGGGAGGCAATGCTTAGCCTCATGCAAGAAAGGGAGACAATGCTTAGTCTCATGCAATGGAAGGCGGTGTTTAGCCTTATGAAATTGAGGAGGCAAGGCTTAGCCTCATGCAAAATAGGAGACAATGCTAAGTCTCATGTAAGGAAAAGAGACAAAACTTAGTCTCATGCAATTTGGGAGGCAATTCTTAGCCTTATGCAAAATAGGAGACATGGCTTACTCTCATTCAAAGGAATGACAGTGCTTAGCCTTATGCAATTGAGGAGGCATGGCTTAGCCTCATGGAAAAATATGAGACAATGCTTAGTCTCGTGCGAGGAAAGGAGACATAGATTAGTCTCATGCAATGGAAGGCAGTGCTTAGCCTTATGCAATTGAGGATGCAGGGTTTAGCCTCATGCAAAAACAAGAGCTAATGCTTAGTCTCATACAAGGAAGGTCAGTGCTTATACTTATGCAATTAGGGAGGCAATGCTTAGCCTCATGCAGGAAAAGAAGACAAATTGAAAATTAAAGTATTTCTTAGCTGAAGATGTTCGTGCTGGATAATTTGTTGTCTTGAAGGCGGTGTCTTGATGCATCTACGAATATCATTATCTTATAATTCCTTCATTCAAAGAAAAATTGTAAGTTTTGTAAGGGAAGGTTGGTTCGTGCTTTTGTCCTCTGCTTGCCCATGCTCCTATCTTGAGATTCTATTTGAGTTACCCTAGGTAATATCTGGCTGTCATAGAAATAAGGTTTTCGAAAAAGAATATGCATACATTTGATAAATATAATTATTTAAAAGATATAGTAGTATACGATATCAAGTAAGTTAGATGAACCAACGACTGTGACATATTTTAGAAACATTGCAACCTCCTTGCTTTAGAATTTTGAGGGTCCTCCTCAAAATTCTGCCCCAGTTTGAAAGCTATTCTCTGACAATTCTTCAAAATCGGCTAGACTTGCTTCAGAATTTTGAGGGTCCTCCTCAAAATTCTACACTAGTTTCTGACCATGGAAAAATGAAAATTTTATTAAGATGTAACTGTCGTGCCCCCTTTTTTTCTATCTCCCTTTTTGCAGGGAGGGAAAAGGTCCGGGTTTCAACATTTATGTAGGGTAATAACTCATTTTCTTTTGGGAATTGGGTATCTTGAAGAGTCTCTACCTAGCATATTGTGGTGCGTTAGGGCACCTAGAGTGATTAAATCTTTGAACTAGTTTGCATCACTAGAGATTTAGGGTAAGGGCTCGAGATAACCTCGAGGGGAAGGTGTTAGGCACCCCTTTCGGCCTACAACTGTGGCTCCCGGCCGAACTTATACTTATGAATTAGTCCATTAACAAATAAGTAGTTGAAACAAATAATTGCAAGTAAAGTATGTTGGACGTTGTATAACTAAAATAATAAGACAAAGATTTTGGACAAGTTGTGCATAAAAAGGAAAGTAAAGTTTTCAATCAAAAAGGGATTTGGAGAAAGAGGGGTCCTAGGTTGGTTAGCCTACAGGATCACCCTACACAATGCCCGGTAAACACTCCTCAATTAGGGGATACACATGACATTAGCGCGTAGTCATCATATCCCATTCTACCCAAGTCCCTCCCCTTGGTCATAGCCTAAAGCGTTCTAGTAGCCTTGACAATGCCTATGCGTGCACTACCCGTCCCTTCCTTGTGGCCATGGAGGTATTTTAGGACCTCTAAATCTGGGCAGTTCTAGACAACCCCTAAGGTGCTTAAAAGGAGAAAATTCTAGGCAACATGCAAAAACAATTAGGATGCATATGAATCAAGTTAGAGGCTCACAGTTACCTCCTCAAGCATATCACATAAGTGCACGTCTTCAAATAACATTCAAATACTTAAGAAAACAAATCCTAGAACGTGATATCTAAGTGAGCATAGGTTATAAAGTACTGAATTAGGCAAATATGTGAAGGATCCTATTTAACTTGCCTAATTATTAGGCTTGTTAAATCTGAACAACTTCAAGTAGTAGAAATACAGTTTCAGAGTTATAGAATTTAAAATGCCCTATAGGCTTGCCTAAATGCAGAATAGTGATGCCTAAAAGCAGGATAACTACGTTGATATAATAAAATAATGAGCAGATTTTAAAATGGACTCTTGAAGTTCTATAGGCGTGCTTTCTAGTAGCAAATTAGGGCAGTACCTGAAAGAATTCATTTAAGGAAAACAAACTGGTGATTAGGCCAGTTTCGAAGTAAACTAACATGAATTGAACTGACTTATTTAAATTAACTAATTTTAGATTTATAGGCAAAGTTTCTGATGTTGTTCCTTATGAGCATGATATTTAGTTATTAAGAGCTGACATTAGAAACTTATAGGCATGATTTCGAGATGTAAATACCCATTAGAATAGAAACTTGAACTTGATCACATGCTTAAGTATGGTATATATTTGTGAAGTTGATTTTAAATCTATGGACATGATTTCTATTATTTGGAACCATTTAAACTCTATAGGCATGATTTCTAGCATGGTGAGGCAAACATAGCAAATATAAAATCCTATAGGTATGGTTTCTAATATGGTAAGGCAAACATAGCAAAATATAAAATCCGATAGGCATAGATTCTAACATAGTAAGGCAAACATAGCAAAATATAAAATTCTATAGGCGTGGTTTCTACCCATATTACCCCACAAATATGTAACTACTCACTCGTTTTCACTAATCACCCTAATATTCGTTTACAAATTATTACAAACCAGATGAATGAATTACATAGATAAAGAAAAAGAAGAAGTTACACTATAGAGAGCCTGAAGCAGGCCCAAGTGTTTTTCCCAAAACTCCAATAGCCTCAAATGCCAATTTCAAAGACAATGTCATTGTCTAGGTGCATCAGAGTTCCCTAAGGATCTCAAGGATCCTGGGTAGTGCTCACACCTAGACTTTGTAACCATATTGAGTAAGTGCAGTGTGGAAAGGCCAGCCTCATGTGCCAGAGTTCAGAGGGTTCTCAAAAGGATCCCAAGGTAGTACACACACTGGAGGGGGCAAAACCTAGGGACTTAGGAATAGAGTGAGAGTGCTTGATATAGTTTGAAAGGGTTTTAGCAGGAAAACAATGTTAAAAGAGATTTACTTGAAATATTTTTGTAAAATAACATAGGGAGTTATTAAATAAGACAATTTTAATGGGGTAGGGTGATTAACAATCAATAAACCAAATACAGAACCAGAAGAGGTTCCTCAGCACTTCAATTCAAGTACACACATTCATTTAGGGGTAATGGGGATTTTGGGGTAAGTATAGGGCACATAGTAAGCACAGATGCACATAGGTACAAAATCAGAGAAACCTTGAAAGGGGTCAAGGGATTTTAAAGTATAACATGAACTTCAGAGATGATATAGAATCAAACAGGCTTAGGATAGCCAATTACTTTACAGAGGAAGGTAGATTCAAGAAATCAGAGAAACATAGTTATATTGGGGTATACTAGAAGGGGATTCATGAGCAGGCTAATCCTAAGGGGATATATTCAGAAGCATGCAGTAAACAAACCAGTGAAGCAGACATGTTAGTTGAGGTTGAATAACAAAACCATAGATAGAAGTATATTAGAAATATGACAAACTGAAGTAGTAGGAAAAGCATATTATTTTGAGACTTGAATTGAAATTAGAACATACCAGTAAAGATATAGTAAATACAAAGTGAATCCGATCTTCGAGTTGCCTACATATCCCTGGTTTTACAGGAATCAGGCCGTGTGTAGTTCTGGATTCATCTATAGAATATGCCGATGAAAATTTTGCAAGAACGGATATGCGGTACGGAAGCGACTATAGTGAGTGGTTAAGGCTTGGGACAGTTGGAGGAACTGGAGAGAGATCGCTCCTGCTAGGGTAGTGGTTGCTTACTGGTTACCTGCAGATAAAATATGTTACAACAAATTCCCTTTGGACCATGAAGGTTGTCTTTGGACGGTTAAAGATGACGTCCTCAGACCATGACGTCTTGGACCATGAATTGTTCGGTGAGGGATTTGTAGGCCATGAAATGATGTTCTTGGGCCATGAAGATGGTGCCTCTGAACCATGACGCCTTTGAATAATGATATGCAAATTTGAGAGATCCTCAGGCCATGGAATAGTGTCTTCCGACTATGAGGATGATGCCTTCGTATATATTGACGATATTTTAGCCCATGATATGCAATAATATGATGTTAAAAAGATAAGGCTTAGTCTTGCGAAATGGAGGGCATAGCTTAGCCCGATAGAATAGCAAATAGATAGTACCGGAATAGAGCAACATTTATGCAAAGAGGGACAATGTTTAGTCCCATGCAAATAGAAGGCAGTGCTTAGCCTTATGCAAATATGGAGGCAGGGATTAGCCTTATACAAATATGGAGGCAGGGATTAGCCTCATGCAAATATGGAGGTAGGGATTAGCCTCATACAAATATGGAGGCAAGGATTAGCCTCGTGCAAATATGGAGGCATGGATTAGCCTCATTCAAATATGGAGGCCGGGGTTAGCCTCATGTAGGATGGAGGCAGGATTAGCCTCATGTAGGATGAAGGCAGGGATTAGCCTCATGCAAATATAGCGGTAGGGGTTAGCCTTATGTAGATATGGAGGCATGTATTAGCCTCATGCAGATATGAAGGCAGGGATTAGCCTTATGCAGATATGGAGGTAGGGATTGGCCTCATACAAATATGGAGGTAGGGATTAGTCTCATGCAGTTATGGAGTCAATGATTAGACTCATGCAAATATGGAGTCAAGGATTAGACTCATGCAAATAGGAAGGCAATGATTATCATCATGCTGTTATGGAGGCAAGGATTAGCCTTATGCAGGTATGGAGTCAAGGATTAGACTCATGCAAATAGGGAGGCAGGGATTAGCCTCATGCAAGTATGGAGTCAAGGATTAGAATCATGCAAATAGGGAGGCAGAGATTAGCCTCACACAAAGGGCACATAGCAAATAAGAGTAGTATATGTCTTAGCTGGAGATATATTCAGTGCCTGATAGCCTGATTGATAGTGATCTTGGTAATTGGATGTTATCGTTACGTCGGATGTGCCTGCGTTCAAAGAAAAATTGTGAGTTTTGTGGGGGGAAGGTTGGTTCGGGCCTCTGTCGGCTGGCTTTGCTCTACTCCGTTCTGAAAGCCTTTTGAGTTCCCCTGGGTGACACCTGACTGCTATGGAAATAGAGTTTCAAAAATATGCAATTTGATAAAAAATAGAGTTTTTTCAGAAATATATTGATACATTTAGATGAACTAGTGACTGTAACACGTCTCAAGGCATTGCAGCCCTCTTACGTTGGAATTTTGAGGGTCCTCCTCAAAATTCTGCCCCACTTTGGTAGGTGATCTTTTGATTGTTTGTGGATAATAGGCCTTGTTAAATCTTCTTCGGAATTTTGAGAATCCTTCTCAAAATTCTACCCCAGTTTCTTAACTGGTTATTGACCACCTGACACATGCGATGGCGTTGGTCGAGCTTGCTCCGGAATTTTGAGGGTCTTCCTTAAAATTCTGCCCCAGTTTCTGACCTTGGGGGGAAATGGAAATTTTATTATGATATGGCTGAATGCATAAGGCTACCTACGTATCCACTCTTAAATGGGAATAAGGTCGAACGTAGTTCAATTACATCAGATGAGGAAATGTAAATAATCTAAGCATAGTATCTCTTGACTGCGTCTGAATTGATTGGTTTTGGCCAGATTTCTCCGTCCATTTTTGCTAGTATGAGTTCTCCTCCTGTCAGCACCCTATGAACCATGTACGGACCTTGCCAATTGGGAGAGAATTTTCCTTTGGCTTCATCTTGATGTGGGAAGATTTTCTTCAATACCAGCTGCCTTGGTGCGAGCTGTCTTGGTTTGACCCTTTTGTTAAAAGCTCTGGACATCCTGTTCTGATAAAGTTGTCCATTACATACTACGTTTATCCTCTTCCCATCGATGAGGGCCAATTTTTCATAGCGACTCCTTATCCACTCTGCATTGCTGAGTTCAGCTTCATGTATGACTCTTAAAGAAGGGATCTCTACCTCGGCTGGGATGATAGCCTCGGTACCATAAACCAGCATGTAGGGAGTTACCCCGGTTGATGTGAAAACCATAGTACGGTATCCCAATAAAGCAAAAGGTAGCTTCTCGTGCCATTATTTGTGGTTCTCTACCATCTTTCTTAGTATCTTCTTGATGTTTTTGTTGGCGGCTTCTACGACTCCATTCATCTGAGGTCTATAAGCTGCGGAATTCTTGTGCTTGATTTTAAAAGTTTCACACATAGCTTTCATCAGATCACTATTGAGATTGGTGGCATTATTAGTAATAATGGACCCGGGAACTCCAAATTGGCAAACAATGTGATCTTTGACAAAGTCTGCGATAAGCTTCTTGGTGACAGTTTAGTAAGATGCAACCTCCATCCATTTTGTGAAGTAATCAATGGCTACCAAAATAAACCTGTATCCGTTTGAAGTGGTGGGCTCAATTGGACCAATAACATCCATTCCCCAGGCGGCGAATGGCCAAAGTGAGCTTGTTGCATTGAGCTCGTTTGGCGGCACTTTTATCATATCAGTATGCACCTGGAATTGAAAGCATTTGAGGACGTATTGAATGCAATCCGTCTCCATGGTCATCCAAAAGTAACCTTCCCTGAGTATCTTCTTAGCCAAGATGAAACCATTCATGTGTGGGCCACAGGTCCCAGCATGTACATCCTCAAGTAGCTTAGAAGCTTCCTTCGCGTTGACACACCTTAGTAAACCCAAATCAGGAGTTCTTCTGTACAAGTTCCCTCTGCCGTGGAAGAAGTGATTAGACAATCTCCAGAGTATGCAAGTGATTTACATGCTCCGAGTAGTCTCTCTTTCACAAATACTCCTTGATGTCATGGAACCAAGGCTTTCCATCTGTTTCTTCCTCAATATGAGCACAATATGCCGGCTGATTATGGATCTTTACTGGAATGGGATCGATATAATTCTTATCTGGATGTTGTATCATGGATGACAAAGTGGCCAATGCGTCGGCAAACTCATTCTAAATTCTAGGAACATGTCGAAATTCTATCTTTATGAACCTCTTTCTCAATTCCTGTACATAGTACAGATACGGTAATATCTTGGAATTCTTGGGGGCACATTCTCCTTGTACCTGGTGCACTAGCAAATCTGAATCGCCGATCACCAGTAGCTCCAGAATGTTTATGTCGATTTCCATGTTGAGCCCTAGTATGCAGGTTTCATATTCTACCATGTTGTTAGTGTAGGGAAATCTGAGTTTAACAGATACCAGATAATGCTAACCCGTTTCTAATACCAAAACTGCTCCAATGCACACTCCTTTGAATTTTGCGGCTCCATCAAAGAACATCCTCCAGCCGTCATATGCATCGGTAATATCTTCCCCTATGAATGACAGTTCTTCATCAGGAAAATATGTCTTCAAAGGTTTGTATGCTCCTCCCACGGGATTTTTAGCGAGGTGATCTGCCAATGCTTGTCCTTTGATCGCCTTTTGAGTTACGTAGACGATGTCGAACTCACTTAGTAGTATCTACCATTTAGCCAACTTCCCAATCAACATGGGTTTCTAAAATATGTACTTCAAAGAATCATCCTGGATATGAGGTATGTAGTGTAGGCATAGAAGTAATGCCTTAACTTCTGGGCCGTCCAGGTCAAATCACATCAAGTGCGTTCACGCAGAGAATACCGTGCTTCATAAGGTGTGAACTTCTTATTCAAGTAGTCTATGGCCTGCTCCTTTCTTCCTGTTTCGTCATGTTTAACCAAAACACATATGAAGGCTCCATCCAATACAGATAGATAAAGTAGTAAAGGTTGTCCTAGTTCTGGCGGGACTAGAACTGGTGGTGTGGACAAGTACTCCTTGATCTTGTCAAAAGCTTTCTAACAATCCTTGGTCCAGCTTTTTTCGACATCTTTCCTCAGCATCCTAAAGATGGGTTCACATATGACTGTGGACTGTGCTATGAAGCGGCTGATATAGTTGAGACGTCCTAGGAAACTCATCACGTCCTTTTTGCTCTTAGGTGGTGGTAACTCTTGAATTGCCTTGACTTTAGATGGATCCAGCTCAATCCCTTGACGACTGATAATGAATCCCAATAACTTTCCCGCGAAAACCCCGAATGCACACTTTGCGGGGTTTAGTTTCAAGTTGTACCTCCTTAGTCTATCAAAGAATTTCCTCAAGTCTGCTATGTGATCTGTGGCCCTCTTGGATTTGATAAAATCATCATCCACATACACCTCTATTTCTTTGTGTATCATATCATGGAATATGGTTGTCATGGCTCTCATGTAAGTGGCCCCAACATTCTTCAGACCAAATGGCATTATCTTGTAACAGTATATACCCTACGGTGTAATAAAAGCTATCTTCTCTGCATCTTCTTCATCCATCCAAATCTGGTGATAACCCGTGAAGAAATCTACAAAGGATTGGAGTTCATGCTTAGCGCAATTATCGATAAAGATGTGTATATTTGGGAGTGAGAAATCGTCTTTGGGACTTGCTCTGTTTAAATCCCGGTAGTCAACACATACTCTAACCTTCTCATCCTTCTTCGGAACTAGCACAATGTTAGCTAACCAGGTTGGGTACTCAACCACCCTAAGGACTTTGGCTTTGATTTGCTTGGTAACTTCTTCCTTGATTTTCAAACTCATATCAGGTTTGAACTTTCTGAGTTTCTGCTTGACTGGTTGACACATGAGATTAATAGGCAGCTTGTAAGCCACTATGGACGTGCTTAAACCGGTCATGTCATCATATGGCCATGCAAAAATATTCTCATACTCTTTTAGGAATAGAATGTACTCTTCCTTCTCTGTCGGTGATAAGTAAATACTAACGCGAGTCTCTTTGACGGTATCAACGTTTCCCAAATTTACTGCTTCTATTTCATCCAGGTTGGACTTAGGCCTGTTCTCAAAATTCTCAACTTCCTTGACAATTTCCTCGGATATTTCATCCTCTTCCTCTGAATCACTATTCTCATATTGCGTTGTCTCATCACATGTCACAGTCACTGGTTCATCAGGAAAAGTAATAATAATACTATAAAAGGAAAAAAGCATAGAAATAGTAATGAATAATGATAAAAAACAAATGCATTTGATCAAAACTGATAAAATGGTTCAGACAAAGTTTGGCTCGATGAATCAAGCATTTATTTTGAAACAAGTAAATCTTAAAATAAAATTACTCGAAATCTTAAATGCATAGAACGGCTATAGGAGTAAATTCTGCCAAGCTACCCAGGGACTCGGTGGGCTCGGGATGGTGTGGTGGTCCAGTTTCTGAGAACAATTTCCTTCTTCACGGTCTGAATAGTGAGGCCTTCTTCCTCCTACTCAATTATGGCACTGCTGTCCATGTCTTCATCTTCCAAGAACAAAATTTTTAACCCTGATAGTGCTTCTTCTTCTACAGTCCCCCATATCATATCAGCCTGGTGAAAAGCTTGTTCTAAACGTGGCACTGGCTGCTCAAGAGGGTAATATGGTCCGCGCTATAGAGGCTACCAATTCCTATATTCTTGCCATGTGTACTGGTATCCGAGCCCAAAGGTAGTACCATGATTTTTCAGTTATATCAGTTTAGTGATACCTTGGAGGTTATTTCCCAACCCTTTGTCGAGTTCATATCCAGACTAGGCTAATATGCTTTTATTTTACCACTCCACCATTTATCCTTCTCGACGGTGTTGACCTATTTAATATGATGATTGGTTTCCCCTCCTAGCCTTCTTCTATGTCCAATGGTCGGGATGGTTTGACTAGTGTAAATGGGGTTACTTCAATCCCCATGAATGATTACCTCTTGACGGTTCCATTTAAACTTCACGGCTTGATGTAGCATGGAAGGTGCGGCTCCAGCGGCATGGATCCATGGTCGGCCCAACAGAAGATTGTACGAGGCTAGTATGTCGAGCACCTAAAACTCGATGTCGAACCAAGTTGGCTCCATCTGCAAGCAAAGGTTAATTTCCCCAATCGTGGCTCTCTGGGAACCCATCAAAAGCTTCCACATTCATGCTTCCTACTCTATTGGTGACTAAGTCTGTACCACAATAGGAGTGAGTGTGACTGCAACTTTAGCGTCAACGCCTTCTCAAATAAGCCCGATCGATCCCTTAAGGTCTTATTCTTCGTTTGTCTCTATCACATGTACACTATTACCTCGATAATCAGGGAGGGGATTGTTGCGAACATTAGGTGCGGCTTCCTTCGCCTGTATGACCTTATTTTCAATTAGTGTTTTTTTCGGATTGACCCGTTGTAATGGAGTTTCTAATGCCACTACAGGAAAATGAGTGATGTAACTTGCGTCTTTCAACCTCTCATACAACTGGTCGATTGGCTCAGCAATGGCGATGTATTATCTGGGTGGTTTACGGTTGAAGTTGGGTCTTGGTCTTGGATAGTTTTGGTGAACTGGTGGTGATTGGAAGTGGAACGGTTGGGAGTTTTAGGTGTGATGGACAGAGACAGGCTGGGAATATTTGGGAGATGAAGGTTGATATATAGGCGGTGATGCTTGGTATATGGATGGATGTGTTTGGTATGGGGGTGGAGGTGTTTGGTATGTGGGTGGAGGTGTTTGATATGTGGGCGGAGGTGTTTGATAGATAAATGGAGATTTTGGGCCCTGAGCTACCATTACTGTTCCAACCTCTTTTTTCTTGGATATACCGCATGATTGTAACACCTTATTTGTGGCTTACAGTGCCTCAAACTTTGTTACCATCTCGCTCTTGATTCCTTCTTCGATTTTTTCTCCGAGTTTGATAATGTCAGAGAATTTATGATTTTCGATAACCATCAACCTTTCATAATATTGCGTAACCTGCGCTCTGACGAAGAATTTGTTCATTTGTTCTTCGTCCAGATATGGCCTGACCTTGGCTGCTTCCGACCTCCAACAAGTAGCATACTCATGAAAAGTCTTAGTAGGTTTCTTCTTAAGGTTCTAAATGTAGAAAATATCCGATGCGTTTTCTGTGTTGAACCTGAACCTGTCTATGAAATTTGACGCCATACTTACCCAATTGGACTATTTCTTGGGATTGTGGCTGATATACCAGGACAAAGCATCCCCAGTAAGACTCATCATAAAGTGCTTCATCTGGATATTTTCATCTTTCCCGACCCCAACAAGCTTGTCACAATAGGTCCTTAGATGAGCCCTGGGATCACCCGTGCCATCGAACATCTTGAACTTGGGAGGTTTGTATCCCTCAGGCAATTCCACATCTAGCTGTATGCACAGGTCTTCATAGTTTAAACCTTCTATTCCTCTATCACCTTCAACACCCTGAACTCGGCTTGCTAACTTGTTGAGTTCTTCAGCCATGTTTTTAATGTGCAGGTCCTTCTTAGAGTATTTTGGTGTACAGTAGATTGGTTGGGTAGAATGATGTACAATTTCCACATATATAGGGTTACTTTGATGGGTGCTAGGAACTTGGGTATAGTGTGGTCATTGGTGGAGTTTTGGGGATCGGTAATAAGTGGTAGTGCATTTTGGGGAGTGTGGTAAGCGGTGGTTGGTGGATTCTGAATGGGTTAATGGTGATGTTGC
Source organism: Nicotiana glauca (assembly GCA_026770625.1). Lineage (NCBI taxonomy): Eukaryota > Viridiplantae > Streptophyta > Magnoliopsida > Solanales > Solanaceae > Nicotiana > Nicotiana glauca. The sequence goes on along the minus strand of MU764036.1, from coordinate 126,673 downwards.
GGCGGAACTGGTGATGGGTTGAGATTTTGGGGTGGAGTTGCATATTGATTTGGTGCGGGAGGATTTTATGGGTGTTGGTTTTGCGTGTTCTGAGGAGGTGCTGGGTTCTTAGTGTTCTGGTGGTTGATGTTAGGGACATTTAGGGTAAATGACAGGTTTGCCAAGTTACGAACCTACTCAAGTTCTCCTTGCAGTTTCAGTATCTTTTGTTCCAATCTTAAGACTAGATCATTTGGGGCCGGAGTACTACGACCATCTGAGGTTTCTATATTCTCAATATTATCCTTTCGGATACCACTTAAATCATCCATTTTTGCCTTTCCTTTGCCATTTGTGTTGTTTGGAGGAGGAGAAGGTGGAGGGCCTATGGATCTAGTATGATACACTGATGAGGCCAGTATGAGTGCACCAACCTAAGGGGATGGGAATAATCAAAAATAAGGAAAACAAAAGGTAACAAGTTAGTGAAGATTCTGAAATGTTTGCAGTATTTAAACATATATTACAAAAAAAATGTAAAGTCGTGTCTTAATTTGGGAGCCTCGTTGTGACCGAGGTAGGCCTAGCGAAAAATAAATTTGGAAAATGTTAAATTCCAAAAAATGCTTCATTTCATAACATAAAAATAGACAAATCCCAAAACGACACTAAGATGAAGGAAATAAATCAGTACTGGTACTTGGCCTTATTACATTTTAGGAAAGCGAATAAAATCTAGCTTATTTGGTCCCAGAAGGACCTTCCTCAGATTCGATCTTCCGGACTCCATCATATAGATCCCCCAGCTCACACAGCCCTAGCAGTAAGTAGGCTCTGGCCAGATGCCCTCCTTCAGCTCCTTCAATATTCTGGCAATTCTCGATCCTTTTTATGACTTTGCCTTCCAGCTCCACTATTCCCCGCTCCAGATACTCCAATTACTATTGGAAGTGACTGACATTTCTTTCCATTCCTTGATCAACCTCACATTTCTCTCATGTATTTATCGGTGCTCATTCTCAGAGTCGTGGACCCTCTTGCGCAGCTTGTTGTATTTGACTTGAGCTTCAGCTTCTTCATCTATGATTCTATTTCCTCGATTGGCCCCGGGTGTCACCATTCGTTTCAGATTGTCCTCCAACCATGCCGGTAGAGAGGCTCGCACCCTGCATGATACCTGTCTGGCGCAATGGTGTTCTTCTTTATAAAGATTTTGTGGTGGCACATGTGCTGAGCCTGGCACTTGTAAGGGACGTCGTCGTCTTGAAAGTCCGCCCTGAAATGACTCATCTTGACAACCCCTGGTACAACCTATTTCCTGCCTGCTTGCCTCATAAATCGGATAGAGACATATGGGTATATCCCTCTCAACCCGATCAGCACCAAGTGCGGAGCATCCCTGGATCTGATGATGAATTCGTCTGTTGGGAACCATTCAAACATCTATTGCACCTGTTCCTCGGTCAGATTGTCGAAGAACCCTACCCATTCTTTAGCAGTTTCCAGCTGAGCAACATGTATGGAATGTAAGTCATCCTCTTGGGGTGATGAAAGGCAATATGGTCATTCCAATCCCTTCGCGAACTTGGTGATAGTGACACTTTTAGAAATGTTCCAACAACCACAACTGCAGCAATAAGTTACAACCCTCAAAATGCTTGACCCCTCTTTGACAGTGCTCCAAATCCCTGTAGATGTCAGCTATGATCATAGGGACTATGGTATATGTCTGTCCATTAATCCTTTCCATCAAAGTCTTGGCGACCATGGCCAAACTAGTATGGATTCTTCCCTTTTTCGCTGGGAACACTATCAGGCCTAAGAAGCACACAATGAATATGAACACTCTGTGGTGGATGTGACCCAGAGAAGTAAGAGAGATCTCATCATGATAGGTGCAGAAAGACTTGCTATGGCCATACCTCTCATACAAGTATTCGAAAGGTATGCAAGATTCTTTCAAGAACGCTAGGTCGACATTCTTCTTTAGCCCCATCATCTTTAAAAATCCTTGCCAGTATGGTTTTATGGTACCAATAGCCCGGGATTATCCCAAACTAATCCTGCAAGCCCTCTAATTTCTTCTAGAAGCGGTGTCATTTCTATGTCACCAAAAGGAAAAATGGCTCTTTCACTATCCCAGAATAAAGTGGCAGCTTTTATCAACTTGTTGTTTGGCTCAATATCTAGCAAGGAAGGCAAGTTAACCAAGTACTTTCTCACATATTTCTTGTTACTTGAGGAAAGGTCCTCCCACCAATCTAGCGGCAATAGTGGGATGTTGCTAACAACACCCAATCTGGGAACCTCGTGCCTCATTTTTTGCAAAACAAAAGGGTTAGGCCTTACCCCCACCAGACTCGACTATTTATACATTTACGATCAGCATGTCGGCATTTAGTTCTCCAAATTAATGCATAGAACGTGGTTGTGTCCGTTGGAATTATGGAAAACCTGATGGACTTTTGGATATGGCTCATCTTAAAGGATCATTATATGGACATCATATTGATACGACTAGGTTTGACCATGATGCATGCACAATTTGACCAGAGTAAGGTTACTATGGGATTTTAGACTGGTACCTCAAGTGGACAACTTGAGGGGGAAGGCACAGAATCGTTGACTACACTGCTGATTAACTGATTTTACTGCAATAAGACTTTCCGAATTTAAGGGTAATAATAGGAAGAGCACAACCATTCATTAAGCGTTGCTACAGGATTTGATACGCACGAGTGGAATATGATGTGGAGCATAATTTATGCATTAATTAATAACATGTAGTCAAGTATTTGTACGTTGGAAAAATTAATAAATACGGTATTGAAATAATTGAAATACAGTTTTAGGAAAAGAAACAAAAAGACAAGTCAGTTTCAGGGATAAGAACCATAAATGCTTAAAAGGAAACGGACAGTTAAATTCAAATAAGGGAGAAGGGTATGGGATAAAGCATATTTGGAACTAATTCATAAGAACAAGTTCATTATGGTAAAAGCCTAAATATCGCCAGCAGAGTCGCCATGTTGTCGTGCCCCCTTTTCTTCTCCCTCCCTTTTTGCGGGGGGGGGGGGGGGGGGGGGAAAGGTCCGGGTTTTGACATTTATGAAGGGTAATAACACATTTCCTTTTGGGAATTGGGTATCTTGAAGAGTCTCCACCTAATGTATTATGGTGCGTTAGGGAACCTAGAGTGATTAAATCTTTGAACTAGTTTGCATCACCAGAGATTTAGCGTAAGGGACCGAGATAACCTCAAGGGGAAGGTGTTAGGCACCCCTTTTGGTCCACAACTGTGGGTCCCGGCCGAACTTATACTTATGAATTAGTCCAATAACAAATAAGTAGTTGAAACGAATAATTGCAAGTAAAGCATGTTGGACGTTGTATAACTCAAATAATAAGACAAAGATTTTGGACAAGTTGTGCATAAAAAGGAAAGTAAAGTTTTCAATCAAAAAGGGATTTGCAGAAAGAGGGGTCCTAGGTTGGTTAGCCTACAGGATCACCGCACGCAATGCCCGGTAAACACTCCTCAATGAGGGGATACACGTGACACTAGCGCGTAGTCATCATATCCCATTCTACCAAAGTCCCTCCCATTGGTCATAGCCTAAAGCGTTCTAGTAGCCTTGATAATGCCTATGCGTGCACTACCCGTCCCTTCCTTGTGACCCTGGAGGTATTTTAGGACCTCTAAATCTGGGCAGTTCTAGACAACCCCTAAAGTGCTTAAAAGGAGAAAATTCTAGGCGACAGGCAAAAACAATTAGGACATCATATGAAGCAATATAGAGACTCACAGTTACCTCCTTAAGCATATCATATAAGTGCACGTCTTCAAATAACATTCAAACACTTAAAAAAATAAATCCTAGAACGTGATATCTAAGTGAGCATATGTTATAAAATACTGAATTAGGAAAATATGTGAATGATCCTATTTAACTTGCCTACTGATTAAGCTTATTAAATCTGAAAAACTTCAAGTAGTACAAATATAGTTTCAGAGTTATAGAATTTAAAACGCCCTACAGGCTTGCCTAAACGCAGAATAGTGATGCCTAAAAGCAGGATTAACTACGTTGATATAATAAAACAATGAGCAGATTTTAAAATGGACTCTTGAAGCTCTATAGGCGTGCTTTCTAGTAGCATATTAGGGCAGTACTTCAAAGAATTCATTTAAGGAGAACAAACTGCTGATTAGGCCAGTTTCGAAGTAAGCTAACATGAATTGAACTGACTTATTTAAACTAAACTGATTTTAGATTTATAGGCAGAGTTTCTGATGCTGTTCCTTATGAGCATGATATCTAGTTATTAAGAGCTGACATTAGAAACTTATAAAAATTATTTCTAGATGTAAATACCCATAAGAAACTTGAACTTGAACACATGATTAAGTATGGTATCTATTTGTGAAGTTGATTTTAAATATATGGACATGATTTCTATTATTTGAAACCATTTAAACCCTATAGGCATGATTTCTAGCATGGTGAGGCAAACATATCAAATATAAAATCCTATAGGCATGGTTTCTAACATGGTAAGGCAAACATAGCAAGATATAAAATCCTATAGGCACGACTTCTAACATGGTAAGGCAAACATAGCAAAATATAAAATCCTATAGGCATGGTTTCTACCCATATTACCCCCACAAATATGTAACTACCTACTCCTTTTCACTAATCACCCCAATATTCGTTTACAAATTATTACAAACCAGATGAATGAATTACATAGATAAAAAAAGAATAAATTACACTATAGGGAGACTGAAGCAGGCCCAAATGATTTCCCAAACCTCCAATAGCCTCAAATGCCAATTTCACAGACAATGTCATTGACCAGGCGTGTCAGAGTTTTCTAAGGATCTCAAAGATCCTGGGTAGTGCTCACACCTAAACTTCGTAACCAAATTGAGTAAGTGCAGTGTGGAATGGCCAGCCTCAGTATGCCAGAGTTTAAAATATTCTCAAAAGGATCCCAAGGCAGTACACACACTGGAGGGGGGAAGAACCTAGGGACTTAGGAATATAGTGAGAGTGCTTGACATAGTTTGAAAGGGTTTTAGTAGGAAAACAATGTTAAAAGAGATTTACTTGAAATAGTTTTGTAAAACAACATAGAGTTATTAAATAAGACAATTTTAAATGGGTATGGTGATTAACAATCAACAAACCAAATACAGAACCAGAAGAGGTTCCTCAGCACTTCAATACAAGTACACACATTCACTTAGAGGTAATGGGGATTTTGGGGTATAGGGCACATAGTATGCACATAGGTATAGAATCATAGAAGCCTTGAAAGGGGTCAAGGGATTTTAAAGTACAACATGTACAGAGTTAATATAGAATCAAACAGGCTTAGGATAGCCAATTACTTTACACAAGAAGGTACATTCCAAAAATCAGAGAAACATAGTCATATTGGGGTATACTAGAAGGGGATTCATGAGCGGGATAATCCTAAGGGGGTATATTCAGAAGCATGCAACAAAGAAACCAGTGAAGTAGACATGTTAGTTGTAGGTTTAACAACAAAACCATAGATAGAAGCATATTAAAATCATGACAAATTGAAGTAGTAGGAAAAGCATATTGTTTTGAGTCTTGAATTGAAATTAGAACATACCGGTAAAGAGATAGTAAACACAAAGTGAAGAGAACCCAATAGTTAGCCTTGGCTTGCAGCCGGCTAACTTAAAACAGTAGTAAGAAGCACAAAAGAGAGAAGAAAGCTTTTAGTGAGAGAGAGAGAGAGAGAGAGAGAGAGAGAGAGAGAGAGAGAGTTTTGAAACAATTTGTTCGTGTGTTGTGTTAGTGAAAGAGCAGGGTATCTATAGTTTGAAAACAGGCAAAAAATAAGGTAAGAATCAAAGTTCAACAATAATTATGGAACCATGTACTAACTAGAATCAAATCACGCAAGTACTCCGTCAATTAAGGGCTAATTAACCAACAATAATGGGTAGAAAATATTTAAGGAAGGAAATCAAGTAAGGCATTAGGTATAAAATAGACAATTAGGGGTAAATACATAAGGGTTCAATTAAGGAAACAGTTAACGAAGAATCAACAAATAATACGGTTAACCCAAATAAGGTAAGCAAACTAAATTAGGTTGCAGAATAAGGAAATAATCGAGAATCAGCATATAGCAAATCAGTGAATCAAGGACTCGAAATAATACTGATTTAAGGGAAATACATAGGTTCCCATGAATAAACCAAGTTTAAACAGGAATAATCAAAGGTCTAAAGGAAAGTTTTCAAATCAAGCCAAGAAACAGGGAACTCAGAATCAATCAAAGAGAGAGTCATGAGTCTATGTTTTAGCATAGACTCATGACTAATAGAGTAAGACACGAATAACCAGAGATAGACACATAACTCTAGCAAAGATGAAGGTTAAACAACTCTGATAGGAAGAGGCAAGTCTTGAACAGTCAAGATGAACACAAGCACATAGAGTTGATGTAAGTTAGGCTAAGAAACTCAGTGGAAACATATTAGAGGTAAGATAGTCACAGAAACTCAAACGAGAACCGGTCAGTCATGTTGATACACAGAATCAAATGAAGAAACCTAGAAAATTAGGGTTTTCAACATAGACGAGTTAAAGATGTAATGAACTCATAGAATCAGTTAAAATAATGCAAGAAATAGAAGTTTTTACATAAAGAATTAGTTAAACAAGGTTTTAAAAAGAAGTTCCGAAAACCCTAGTTTTTAGAAGTAGGTGAAAAACACTTAAAATCAACGATTCTTGTAAAGAATCTCAAGGACAGTGTAAAACATTAAAGGAACAAACTCAAATCGTCTTAGATCTGTACATATCTAGGAGGTATAGAAAAGAAATTAGGGTTTCCAAAGAAACCCATTTAGAGATGAAGGAACCTGTCAAGAATCCCAAGGATCGTAACAAATACAACATGATTTTGCTTGAAATCACACTGTAGTAGCCAAGAACAGATAGGTGACAAACCCTAGATGCAAGTCGGCATGTCTCTGGGCCCTTGAAGACCTTAGAGAATGCAGGCATGGCATGAGAGAAGCGTTTGGAGGCTTAGGAGACGATGAGAGGTCATCGGAGATGACCGGAGGGAGGTCGGCGGTTGCAGGGCTTAGGTTAGGTTGGGAGTGTACTAAGAGTAGAGAGAATTTTAGGGCTGCGGTATAAGGAAAATGATTTGGGTTGAGGGTTGTTTAGAATTAAAAAAGGCAAGAATCAATACGGGCCGTTGATCTTTTAGATTAACGGCCATGATCTGATGGGTTCTGGGTTGGGTAGGTGTATTTACGGTCTAGTTCGGGTGGTTTAATATGAAATTGGGCTGGGGTATTGAGTTTAATTGAGGCTATAATTGAAATATGATTTGGCTAAGTTTTAAATTGCCAATCTAACCCTATACAATTTATAATAAATGATAAATAATTTCTAAAAAATAATTTTGTGTACTAAAAATGTTTAAAATAGATATTTAACATTTTAAAAATATTGAAGATCATTTTATGCATATAAAATATAATTATAAATTAATGAGACTAATATTGCAATTATATGCAAATTGGCCTTAAAAATGTAATGCAATTGTAAAAGATGCACAAAAATATTTAAGCAGGATTTTGGCATAAATATTGAATTTATATGGTTAAATTATCATGACAATAATTTGAAGGATAATTATTGGAATTTTTTATAAGTAAAAAAAGAAGAAATAAATCCATTAAAAACCTTTAAAATTACAGAAAATTATAAAGACCTTGTGCATGCTTATATATGTATATATAAGCTATTTTGAAAGCATTTATATATATATATTAAAAATATATAAGAAAAAATTGGGTATCAATAGTGACCGAACCCATGCTGCCTACGTATCCCCTCTTAAACGGAAATCAGGTCAAACGTAGTTCAGTTACATCAGATGAAGAAATGTAAATAATCTAAACATAATATCTCTTGACTGCGTCTAAATTTATAGGCTTTGGCCAAATTTCTCAGTCCATTTTTGCGAGTATGAGTGCTATGTGAACCATGTAAGGCCCTTGCCAATTGGGTGAAAATTTCCCTTGATGTGGGAAGGTCCGTTTCAGCACCAGCTATCCCGGTGTGAACTGTCTAGTTTTGACCCTTTTGTTGAAAGCTTTGGACATTCTGTTTTGGTAAAGTTGACCATGGCATACCACATTTATTATTTTCCTGTCAATGAGATCTAATTGCTCATAGCAATTTCTTATCCATTCTGCATCACTGAGTTCAGCTTCTTGTATGATTCTTAAAGAAGGAATATCGACTTCGGCGGGACTCACAACTTTAGTACCGTAGACCACCAAGTATGGAGTTTCCCCAGTTGATGTACAAACTGTAGTACGATACCCCAATAAGGAAAATGGTAATTTCTCGTGCCATTGCTTGTGGTTGTCTACCATCTTTCTCAATATTTTCTTAATATTCTTGTTTGCGGCCTCCAAAACTCCATTCATTTGAGGCATGTATGTTGTGGAATTATTATGCTTGACTTTAAAGGTTTCACACATAGCTTTCATTAAGTCACTATTGAGGTTGGCGGCATTGTCATTGATGATGGATTCTGGTACCCCGAATTGGAAAACAATACGATCCGTGACAAAAGATGCGACGACTTTCTTGGTTACAACCTTGTAAGACTCAACCCATTTTGTGAAGTAGTCTTTGGCCACTAAAATGAATCTGTGCCCGTTTGAAGCAGCCAACTCGATCGGACCGATGACATCCACTCCCCAAGTAGCAAAAGGCCAAGGTGCACTTGTTGCATTGAGTTTATTTGGCGGAACCCGTATCAAATCTGCATGTATTTGGCACTGGTGACACTTTTGGACATACTTGATGCAGTCTATTTCCATATTCATCCAAAAATATCACTCTCTAAATATTTTCTTGGCTAAAACAAAATCGTTCACGTGTGGTCCGCAAGTTTCGGCATGTATCTCTTCGAGCTGTTTGGAAGCTTCCTTGGTGTCAACACACAGTAATAATCTTAGGTCTAGAATTCTTCTGCATAGAATTCCTCCAATTTATAAGAAATGGTTGGATAATCTTTGGGGTCTTCGTTTCTGAGTATGATTTGCATGCTCCGGGTATTCTTCTTTTGCCAAGTATTCCTTGATATCATGGAACCATGATTCCCATCCATTTCTTATTCAACATGAGTGTAATAGGCTGGCTGATTATGGATTCTTACTAGAACAGGGTCGATGAAATTCTTGTCCGGGTGTTGTATCATGGAGGACAAAGTGGACAATGCGTCTGCGAACTCATTCTGGATTCTCGGAACATGTTTGAACTATATCTTTGTGAATCTCTTCATTAATTCTTGCACACGATACAAATACAGTAGTATTTTGGTATTCTTTGTAGTTTGTAGCCCACTCTCCTAGAAACTAATGTACCAGAAGGTCTGAATCACTAATTACTAGCAATTCCTGGATATTCACATCAATGGCCAAATTAAGCCCCAAGATGCAAGCCTTGTATTCTGCCATATTGTTGGTGCACGGAAACCTGAGTTTTGCAGATACCGGATAATGTTGACCTGTCTCTGACACCAAAACAGCTCCAGTGCCCACTCCTTTGAAATTTATAGCCCCGTCGAAGAACATTCTCCAACCGTCGTACAAATGTTACTTCTTCATCGGGAAAATATGTTTTTAGTGATTTGTATTCTCCTCCTACAAGATTCTCTGAAAGATGATCTGCTAATGCCTGTCCCTTAAGCACCTTCTGAGTCACATAGACAATATCAAATTCACTTAACAGTAGCTGCCATTTTTCTCATTTCCCTGTAGGCATTGGTTTCTGAAAAATGTATTTCAGAGGATCCATCCTTAATATGATATATGTAGTGTAGGCACAGAAGTAGTGCCTCAATTTCTGAGCTATCCATGTTATGGAACAACTGGTGCGTTCCAACAAAGAATACCATGCTTCATAGGGTGTGAACTTCTTACTCAGATAGTATATGTCCCGCTCTTTTCTCCCCGTCTCGTCGTGTTATCCCAAGACACAACTGAAAGACCCATCTAGTACAGACAAAAATAGTAGCAGAGGTCTCCCAGGTTCTGGCGGGACTAGGACTGGTGGTGTGGAAAAATATTCCTTGATTTTGTCAAAAGCTTTTTGGCAGTCTTCAGTCCAACTCATTGTAGCATCCTTCTTTAACATTTTGAAAAGCGGCTCACAGATCACGGTCGATTGTGCTATAAAGCGACTGATGTGATTGAGACGCCCTAAGAAGCTTATCACATCTTTCTTGTTCTTTGGAGGTGGAAAATCCTGGATAGCTTTGACCTTTGACGGGTCTAGCTCTATTCCACGGCGGTTGATGATGAAACCTAACAACTTCTAGTAGGGACTCCAAAGGCACAATTTGCGGGATTTAGTTTCAAATTATACGTACGAAGTCGATCAAAGAATTTCCTCAAGTCTGCTGTGTGATCTGTACCCTCTTTGGATTTGATGATGACGGCGTCCACGTACACTTCTATCTCTTTGTGTATCATATCGTGAAAAATAGTTTTCATGGATCTCATATAAGCGAATCCAACATTCTTTAAACCGAATGACATCATTTTATAGAAATACACTCCCCATAGCGTAATAAAGGTTGTCTTCTCGGCATCTTCTTCATCCATCCTAATCTGATGATATCCCGCGAAGCAGTCCATAAAGGATTAGAGTTCATGCTCGGCATAGTTGTCGATTAGTATGTGTATATTGGGTAGCAAGAAATCATTTTTGAGACTTGCTCTATTTAAATCCCGATAGTCAACACATACTTTGACCTTCCCATCCTTTTTTGGAACTGGCACAATGTTAGCTAACCAAGTAAGATATTCGACCACTCTGAGAACCTTACTTTGATATGCTTGGCGACTTCCTTTTTTATTTTTAGACTCATATATGGCTTGAACTTTCTGAGCTTTCGCTTTACAAGCGGACACATTGGGTTGGTAGGTAGTTTATGAGCCACTATAGATGTTCTTAAACCAGTCATATCATCATAAGACCATGCACAAATGTCTTCATACTCTTTCAGGAAATGGATGTACTCTTCTTTCTCTGATAGTGAGAGGTAAATGCTTATGTGAGTTTCTTTGACTGTTTTAGAATCTCCCAAATTGACTATCTTGGTTTCGTCCAGATAAGACTTAGGCTTGTTCTCAAAATTTTCCACTTCTCTGATAATTTCTTCAGGTATTATATCTTCTTCTTCTATTTCCTCTGAATCCCTATCCTTATGTCACAGTTTTTGGTTCATCAGGATAAATAATAATAATATTGTAGAAAAATATAACGGATAATAATAAATACTAAAATATCAGTGCATTAAATAAATCTTGAAAACATCAAACAAGTACGGCTTGATAACTCGAGCAATTATTTCAAAACAAAATACGTTCAAAACAAAATATTAAAAATTTCTTAAATGCTTAAAATTTCTTAATAAATCATGCTAATTACCAGGCTACCCAGGAACTCGACGGGCCCGGGACGATGCAACAGTCCAGTTCTTGAGAACAACTCCTTTTTCCACGGTCTTAATTGTAAGGTCTTCCTCCTCCTCAACTATTGCACTACAATCCATGTCTTTATCATCCAGAAATGGGTTCCTTATGCCAGCTAAAGCTTCATTTTCTTCAGATCCCTATATCATGTCAGTTTGTTAAAATGTCTGGTGCAAATACGGTATTGGCTATTCAATAGGGTAATAAGGACCACGCCATAGCGATGACTAATCATTGTACTCTTGCCAGGTGTACTGATATCCAAGTCCAAAAGTTGTACCATGGTGCTTTAACTGTACCGGCTTGGTAATCCCTTGGAGATTCTTGCCGAGATCCTTGCGGGGTTCATACCCTGTCCATAATATATGCTTTCAATCTTGTTACTCCACTATTTTTCTTTCTCAACTACATTGACTCTGTCAATGCAATGGTGCGTTTCTCCACCCAACTTCCTTCAATTCTCGATAATCATAATAATTTTATTAGTGTAAATGGGATTACTTCCATCCTCGTGGATGATTACTTCCTGATAATTACATTCGAACTTCACGGCCTAGTGTAGAGTAGAGGCTATGGCCCCAGCAATATGTATCCAAGGTCGTTCCAACAACAGATTATATGTGGCAGATATGTCCAATACTTGAAATTCAACGTCAAACTAAGTCGGGCCCATCTGCAAAAAGAGGTTAGTCTCTCCGATCGTGGCCATTTGGGACCCATCGAATGCTTTCGCGTTCATAGTTCCCGCTCCTATATCATGCAGACCTTTACCCAACCTCTTCAGAGTGGTCAGCGGGCTTATATTAAGACTCGAACCTCTATCTATTAGGACCCTAGTAATGAATTTACCCTTAAATTGCACTGTGATATGTAGTGCCCTGTTGTGACTCAATCCTTCCGGTGGCAATTCATCTTCATGAAAAGTGATCTTGTGGATTTCCAATACTTGTCCTACCATATTGGCCATCTCTCCACTAGTAATGTTGTTGGGTACATAAGCTTCACTCAACACTTTTATCAATTTATTCCTATGCGTTTCGGAGTTCTGTAGTAGTGATAGAATGGATATCTGGGCAGGGGTTTTGTTCAAATGATCAACCACATAATATTCTCTCACCTGCACTTTTCTCCAAAGATCGTTCGGGATAGTTTCAACGATAGGTAGATTGGATGTGGCTTCTTTACTCGTTCCTCCTAAATGCTCGGGTGCGTAAACCCTACCAGTTCTGGTCATGCCTTGTGCTGTACCTATTTACTCTATTTTCCCCTTTCCTTTCCTTCTTGCTTCCGTAGTGTAGTCCCAAGGTATGGCATTGGACTTAAAGGACGATGTAGGAGCTAACGTCACGGTGAAGGGTGTGGTCACTTCCACCACAAATGGAGTTGGCGTAGCTAAGGGCGTTGTTACTTAAACCTCAAACAGGATCGGTATGGCTACTTCAACCTCAATTGGTGACTGAATATGCACCATAATAGGCGTGAGAATGACTGGAGGTATTTTAGGTTCACCCCCTTCACGAATGAGCCCAATTGACCCTTCCAGATCCCATTCTTCATTAGTTTCTATCACATTTACCCCTCGCCCTTGTGATTCGAGAGAGGATTGTTGAGGACATTAGGTGTAGCCTCTTTTGGTTGTATTACCTTTGTGTCAATCAACATCTGGATCTTATCCTTCAAAGTGCGACATTCATCGATAGTAGACCCTTCATGCCTCAATGGTAGGCACATGTCTTATTGGATTGAACCACTGAGAATAGTTCATGGCAACAACAGGAATGAGAGTGACATAACCGGTAACCTTCAGTATTTCATACAATTGGTCAATGGGTTCAACAATCATGGTGTATTGTTTAGGCGGTCTGTGATCGAAATTTGGTCTGGGTTTTTGGTAATTTTGGCAGCTTGGTGGGGAGTGGTAGTATGTCGGCTGGTTGTTATAAGTATGGTACGCTGCAACAGGTTGTTGGTATCTGGGAGGCGAAGGCTGATATGTGGGTAGGGGTGTTTGGTATGTGAGAGGAGACTTTGGACCTTGGGCCAACATCACTGCCCTACTTTTTTCTTTTTAGAAATACTGCCTGATTGCAAGGCTTTGTTTGTAGCCTGGAGTGCCTCAAATATTGTCACCATTCTGCTCTTAATCCCTTCTTCTATTCTTTCTCTTAACTTGACGATGTCAGAAAATTTATAGTTCTCAATAACCATCAGTCTCTTATAATACTGCGGATCCTGAGCTCAGACAAAGAACTTATTCATCTGTTCTTTTTCCAGTGCTAGCCTTACTTTCGTAGCTTTAGAACTCCATCGAATAACATTCTCACAAAAAGTTTTTGTTGGCATCTTCTTAAGATTCTAAATGTAGAAGATGTCTGGCACATTTTCTGTATTGAACCTGAACCAATCCATAAAATCTGACTCCATGGTTACCCAGTTAACCCATTTCTTCGGGTTTTGACTAATGTACCAGGGCATGGAGTCTCCAGTGAGGCTCCTCATGAACAACTTCATGCAGATTCTTTCATATTTACCAACCCCTATGAGCTTGTCACAATATGTTCTCAAGTGTACCTTCGGATCACCTGTCCCATCAAACAATTTGAACTTAGAGGTTTGTAACCCTCTGGTAGTTCAACGTCCAGCCAAATACACAAATCCTCATAATTCAAACCTTTGATGCCTTTACTGCCTTCAACACCTTGGACTCGACTAGTAAGTTTCTTAAGCTCCTATTCCATGTTCTTGATGAGTAGGTCCTTCTCGGTGAACTCCATTGTGTACAGGGTCTGTTATGGAGTGTGGGGGTAAGGTTTCCACGTATATAAGGTTTCTTTGATGGACTCCAGGAATTTGGGCATAGTGGTGATCATTGGTTGAGTTTGGGGATCGGGGGTAGGTTATGGTGCGTTCTGAGGAGTATGGTAGGTGGTGGTTTGTAGATACTGGGTTGGATGGTGATGATGTTGTGGAGGGGTTGGTACTGGCAGAGGGTTAGGATTTTGAGGAGGTGTGGCATACTTATGAGGTGCAGGAGGATTTTGTTGGTTTTGTGTGTTTGGGGGAGGTGCTAGGTTTTGGGCATTTTATTGGTTGACGTCAGGGATGTTCAGGGTAAGGGAAAGATTTGCCAAGTTCCGGACCTGCTCAAGTTCCCCTTGTAACTCCAATATCTTATGTTCTTACCGTAAAACCAAGTCACTCTATGCCGGAGTACTCCGACCATCCGAAGTCTCGACATTCTCTGCATGCGTAGAGTTGTCTTTCCTGATACCGCTCATATCATCCATTCTGGCTTTTCCCTTGCTTTTAGGATCACTTGGAGAAGGAGGAGGTGGAGGACCTCTAGATATGGTATGATATGATGATGATGCCAGTATCCACGAACCAACCTTAGGGGATGGGAATAAACAAACAAAGAAAAGAAGAAAACAAAGTATTAAAAGGATGTTTGCAGTATTTAAACACATATAGTGGAGTTATAAATTTGTGTCCTAGTTTTGAAACCTCATTGTGCCCGAGTTAGGCCTAAGCGTCATATAGATTTGGAGAAAATCAATGCCAATAACTACGTCATTTCATTAATATGATAAATGAACCAAATCTCTACTAAAACGACAATAATTATAAAGAGTCACTAATGGCATTTGCCTTATTACAACCAAATTCTAAAACGAGTCTAGAAAGTAAGTAAAACATAATTCCTAATCTATTTGGTCTCAGAGGGACCATCTCCATGCTTGGCCTTCTTTGCTCCATCGATTAGATTCCTAGGTCGCGAATGTCCAGCAGCAAATACGCCCTTTATAGATGCCCTCCTTCGTTGTCCTCTGTATTCTGACAATCCGAGATTCTTTTCCTCATCTTTCCCTCAAGATCCATCAACCCCTACTCCAAATATTCCAGCCTCTCTATTGGTTTAGTAGCAATTTATTTCCACTCGTTGATTACTTCCATGTCCACTTTATGTTATTCCAAATGCCTTGCTTCAGACTCGAAAACCCTTTTACGCAACATCCTGTATTTGACTTGTGCTTCAGCAGCGTTATCCATAACCTTATTTTTTAAATTAATCCTTGGCTTGATGTCTCCCGTTATATCATGTACCAACCATGCTGGATAGAACTACACATGGCTGGTATGATACCGATCTAGCTCGATGGTATCTTTTTCCACAATAATCTTTTGATGCCACATATAATGTGCCTCGAACTTGAGTGGAATGGCATTCCCCTGGAAGTCTGGTTTGTACTGAACCATTTTGGAAACTCGTGATATAACCTGCTTTCTCCCAGCTTGCCTCATAACCCTGATATGAGTATAATGATAGATCCCCCTCAATCTGATTAGCACTAGATGAGGATTATATCTCGACCTAATGATGAATTTAGTGCTAGGGAACCACTTGAGCTTCCAATGTACCTTGTCATCAGTAAGATTGCTGAAGAAATGTACACAACTCACAGCATTTTCTAGTTACGTAAACTTGTTTGGGATAAAAGTCATTATCTTCGGATGGTGATAGGCTATGTGGTCATTCTATGGTCGTCGCATAAGTTCATGACTGTATTTTCCTCTCTGAAGGTGTTCCAACAATCATATTTGCAACAAGAGATTGTAACCCTCAGAATGCTTATACCCCTTTTTGCAACGGTCTAAAGCCCGATACATCTCAGCTAAAATCATAGGGACAATAGTGTAAGTTTGCCCCTCAGTCCTCTCCATCAAGGTCTTAGTGACCATAGCTAGGGGAGTGTGGATCATTTCTCCATGTATTGGAAATACCATTATCCTTATAAAGAAGACAATGAATACAAAACTCGGCGGTGAGTCCAACCCAAAGAAGTAATGGAAAACTAATCAAGGTAAAGGCGATATGACTTGCTGTGCCCATAATGCTCATAAAGGAAATCGAATGGTATGTAAGACTTCTTCAGACAGACTAACTCATCATTTTTCCTAAACCCTTCATTTTCAAGAATCCTCGAGATGTGCGATTTTTCGGTACCAACAAATAAGGGCTATCCCATGGGAGCCCAGCGAAGCCTCTTGTTTCTTCTAAAAGGGGAGTCATTTCTATGTTGCCAAAATGGAAGACGGCTTTCTTCTCATCCAAAAACATGGTGGCAGCCTCAACTAATGCATTGTTTGGCACATTGTCTAACAAGGAGGGTAAATTTTTGAGGACCCTTTTTACATGATTTTTGTTACTTGGTGAGAGATTTTCCCACCAAGTTAACAGCAAAGGTGGGATATTCTGAACGATGCCAAACCGGGGGACTTCGTGCCTTATTTCTGCAAAACAAATAAAATTAGCTTGTTCCCCCTCTGGATTTGGCTATTTACACGTTAATGATCAACGTATTGGCATGTTTTCTCCAAATAATGCATAGATCGTGATTGTGTCCATTGGAATTACGGAAATACCAGTAGACTTTGGAAAAGGCTTGCCTTAGTGAGTTATTATGTGGACAATGTTCTA
>MU764036.1:67076-84842 GCA_026770625.1 Nicotiana glauca | reverse complement strand
TAGCAATATTCTAAGGAGAATTTGATGGGGGAACACTTTCCACCTCTAAGGACCCTCTCTCTCTCTCTAGAAAATGTTCAGAAGAATGCTCAAAATGAGCCCTAATATCAAATATATTGATAGGGAAGTCGGGTAAAAAATTAGAAAATTGGAGCCCCGAGTCAAGTATGCGGTCGCATTTGCGATCGCAGAGCAAACATGCGGTCCGCATATTGGACCGTAGAATTGCTCCCAAAAACTAAATGTTCTGACACGGTCTGTGACAAGAATGCGGTCCGCATTCCTGTTCTGCGGTCGCATAATGCGCCGCAGAATTGACCCTCAAAATCCCTGAGGAATTTATGCGTTGATTTTGCGGTCCGCATTTTGATTCTGCGGTCGCATAATGGACCGTATTTTTGACATCAACTTAGACCAATTCCCTGCTTCACTCTGCGGTAGGAATGCAGTCCGCATATCGATTATGCGGTCGCATAATGGACCGTATTTTTGACAATTTCTGGAAAAATTGATTCTTTTGATTTTTAAAGGCTTAGATCACTACCAAGGGTCTGAACACATTCCTAACACAATATTCGGACCTTGACACTATGAGCTACTAGGTTTTAAGCACAAAATTTTTACGGGACCTTACAGGTTAACACACCATAAACAATAACAAGAATAACAAGTGAATGCCATTGTACAAAATAGAGTGATTGCCCATAGTAGAGTAACTATAACCAACGCATAGTAGTTTCAACAATACAGAATATGACAATTTAAACAAATAAGTACCAACATCAAATATAGGGATTAAAAGAAGATAGTAATTCGAGGGAATTTGGAAGGAGTGAAAGACATGGATCACTAGGCAGGAAGAAAAGTAAGGGGCTAAGGCCTTGATGAACTTGTCCATTCATTCATTCACTCTCCTTTGATCAATAATCATCTTCTCTCTCAGTTCCTCCACTTGTTTCCTCAATCTTCCATTCTCACCCTTCAACTTAGCGTTCTATTCTACCAACGATCCACGAGGACCTGGTTCTCTACCTATCTGAGCAGGCTGAACCATTAATCGAATCACCAAGAATCTTCCCAAGCTTCTCCTCATCACGAAAAAGCTCAATCCCATGCACACATAGCATCAGAGTATCACATACAACATAGAAGTTTTTACTTCTTCTTCATATACATTAGGACTTGGAGGAACAAAGAGGTGATTCTATTTTTAGAAATCAACAATGTCAAAAAGTTCCTCCATTTTTCAGTAATATCAGAGTCAACGCTCTACCTAACAACACTTTTTGAGACTTCAGAGTCTTCTACCTCTTCAACTCTACCTAACAACACTTTTTGAGACTTCAAAAACTTCTACCTCTCCAAACCCAATAACTCAACCTTTTGCTTCTGTAAGGAACCAAGTTCCTCACTCAAACTACCCTTTCTTTCCTTGAGCAGCCTTGCTCCCTCTTATTCTTCTCAATCTGTTCACCCTTATCATCCGCTGCATCTTTCTCATCCAACTTTTTTTTCTTCATTTCTTTTTGAATTCTTTCTCACAAGTGAAGATTTTTCCACTTCATACTCTCTTCCACAATCACCACATCAACATGTCATACCACTTCATCATTATCAACCTACTTTTCATTAATAACTTTTTACTAAATTGGAGGTTCATTTAAGCACAGAACCCAAGAGAAGAAGATCATCATTAGAATTAACATCCTAAGAAGGATTTAAGGGACCATGTTCGTCATTTAGTTCCCCCTTTTCCAGCACACTCACTGATTCCTCCATCCTTCAAGGCTTCTACAAACCTAACAACAATTTTAGTCTCACTCTCTAGAATATTAGATCTACCTCATTCTTTTTTAGTTAAAGTCCCATCAAAATCTACCAAAGACTTATTGGTTTTCGATTCAGATGGAGATATGATTTTGGAAGGTGACAGAGTTGGATTCACTTCTGGCATATTTGGAGAGAATGATTCTTTTTTTATATAAGGTTGATTTAGTTTTGAAGAAAAGAATCAGTTTTGGTTGGGTGTGAGAGAAGGAAATGGTTTTTCGGGGCAACAAGTCAGTTCAAAAAAGTTTTAACATTTTGGACTTCAAAAATTTAGAGAAAGATGGGAATAAATTAACAAAATTACACTTCAGCAGTTTAAAAAGGCATATAAGTATTGAAGAGACTACTAACCTGAGTCATAGAAACCAGGTTCCTTGACGGTTTTTGAAAATTTGAGCAAAAACTCCTAGAAGCGCAATGTCACTCTTACTTGTTTTGTCCTGAAACTTTCATGTATGTATACTAGTAAAAATATAGATTTGAGTTAGATATCGCCGAAAAATACTATTTAGCATTGTACCTTTCCTTCTTAACATAGCCAATCATCGAGGGACAAGGTTCTGAGTTAAGCTTGATTAACCCCAACTCCAACGATTTCTTTCAAAGTGTTCACTGCTCAGCATCTTGGTAAAGATGTTTTCTACCTAGTCCTCCATCTTCCAAAACTTCATAAAAATCAGAATCTTTTCAACATTATCCCTCAAAAAGTGATGTCGCACATCAATGTGCTTTGTCCTCTTTAGTTGTACTGGGTTCAAGTTCTAAATACACCAAAGTCTTCAAGATGTCATTTGATCTGTAATAGTTGAGCACAACAAGAAGCATCAACCACGTATTCAGCTTCAGCAGTAGAAAGAGCCACATAGTTTTTTTCTTTGTATCACATGAGATCAAGCATGACCCCAGAAAATATATCGTTCCAGATGTGCTCTTTCTATCCACAAGATATTCAACATAATCAAAATCAGCATATCCAAGCAAGTCAAAAGTATCTCCTAAAAAATAGACGAGGACCAGGTCCTGCGTTCCCTTAGGATACCTCAAAATTCCCTTGGCAGCCTTCAAGTGAGAGTCTTTTGGGCCAGGTTCCAATCACTGTTCTATCTGAAGGCCTAGGGACCAGGTTCCACACTTGGTTCCTCTCAACTGATGGAGTTATTCTTTCACAACAGTTATCCAGTTAGCATTTTTTTCAATGCTTCTTTGATGTTCTTAGGCTCGATTTCAGACAAGAACGCTAAGAGGGAAAACATGTTCCTTGCCTTAGAACTAGGTTGAATACCAGAGTCTAAGGGTGTGATTACATTTTGAAGGGATGTGAACTCTTTTGCTTCTAGTTGGATACTTGAACTTCAGAATTTGAAGGACTAGGTTCCTCCATATGTGAATCATCATTGACATCAACAAAATTATGACTTCCACTCTTTTGTTCTGCATCAGAAGTACCTAATGCAACATCAACAACCCTATGTTCAACTTCAGTCGAGGTGATAGAGGGACCTGGTTCCTCTGTGCCTTTTGGAGATTCTGTTGCATCTCCTTAATCACTTTGCTTGACTTGGCTCATCAAATCAGTCTTTCCATTTGCAATATCTATAGCTTCATCAGGAACATTTGTAAATTCCACATCTTCATCTTCTTTTTTATGTGACCATTCGCCACCATTGTTGAGAACAAAACATTTTGCATTCAAAGGCTCCCGGGTAAGTCGGTGTTGCTTTTCTCCTATTGAGCAGTTCATAGAGAGACTTCTCGAGAAGGGACCTGATCATGCATTTTTTAATCAAGTAGCAAGCATTGTTGAATGCTTCACCCACAAACCAGGTCTTCTATAACCGACTAGTTTAGCAAATAAAAACACAAATGACCCAATCGTCTGTGCCATAACTCTACATCATCATCAATGACACTTAAGCATGTTATATCACCACCATTCGGTAAATTAAGGACTGCAACATAGATATTCTTGAATCTCTTTGCTATCAATAACATTTCACCAGTTTTAAGATAGGTGAAAGTGCAAGATTTGGACAAGAACTTCACTTCATTTTTCCTTATCACAGATTTGAGACACACTCAACAAGTTATATTTCAAGCCATTCACATAGTATACACGTTCAATTGCATGGGAGAGTGTTTTGTCAATCTTTCCAATACCAAGAATATAGCCTTCTTGTCATTTTCAAAGGACACACTCCCATCTTGGAAGGCCTAGAGTGAGAGGAAATCATTCATTCTTCTATTTTATGCTTAGAGCAGCCACTATCCATGCACCATTTTTTTGACTGCTACCTCTCACTTCAGCCTGCACATTAAATCAATGATTAGACTTAGGAACCCAAGCCAACTTAGGTCCCTTATAATGATAGAACGGGCGGATCAAACTTCTTTTCGCCCATGCAGGCAATACATATTTTCTTTTTAGGGAACCAAGTTCCTCATCAGTAGGCCTCTTTTCAACAAAAACTTTGTTTTTCTGCAAAGACTGGATTTTAATTTTACAAGAGTCCTTATAATGACCCGATTGACCACAATGAGTACACAACCAATTATTAGCCACATTTACATACTTGCTATGGGGATTATAGGAGGTTTTATCCTTTTAGAACCCTATTCCTTGCTTGTTTCCACCATTAATCTTGTACATAGACATTATTACATAAGAGGACCAGGTACAATTAAGTGACTTATCAAGATCATTTTTATCCCTTTTCAAATCCTCCTGAAGTTGTCTATTCTTTTCAAGCTGAAGAACTCTCAAGCTCAAGTTAAGCCCCACTAGCCACTTCTTTACCCTTAGTGTTGTCCATCCATTTTTTCGTTTGGCTTTTCAACAAGTTATTTTCTCTAGTTACTTCTTCCACTTGTTCCTTCAAATCTACAATGGAAACTACCATATTATCCCTCTCTTGTTCTATGTCACCAATTTCTTCTATTAAAGCATTTTTCTCATTAATGAGGCTATGATAGGCATCAATCAATACATTTGCTAACGACATCAATTTTTTCTTCGAGTAAGTTTTCAAATTTCTTTGAACATCAAGAAAACATACCTCATCTTCCTCCTTGTCCTCATAATCATTAGATTTGGCCATGAGTGCAAATATTGATTCATATTTTGAAGATCCACTGTCAGCAACCATCATAGATGTATCTCCTTGGTCATCTTCACCTTCAGATTCACAGAAGAATTTCCCTAGTCAACCAAAGCTTGTTTTCACCATGTTATCAGCAACATTTCTTCTTTTGAACTTCCTGGCAGAGACCTAGTTCCTCTTAGGCACCTTATCAGTGTTGGTTTTATAATGATCCTACTTATGAAGAGGACAATCTTTAATGAAGTGTCCAAACTTTCCACACTTATGGAAGCAATCATTTTCTTTGAAATTCTTGTTGGAACTTCCTTTCTTTGGAATCCCACCATTTTTTTGAATCATCTTTTGGAATCTTCGAGTGAGATACTCCATGTAGGATTCATTACTACTTGAGTCTTTGTTGGCAGCCTTGAGAACTAGGTTCTTCTCCTTCTTGGGCGCTCTTCTTTCAAGATCCTTCTTTCTCTTCATCTCATAAGTTTTGAGATTTCCAATGAGTTCATCAATGGTCAGCTTATGCAAATCCTTGGATTCAGTGATAACATTCACTTTACTTTTCCAAGAAAATGGTAAAACACTGAGTATTTTCCAGAACATCTTGTTTCTTGGGATGGCTTCACCATGGGAGTGAAGCTCATTGATAATGGAGGTGAAACGTGCATGCATATATTGAATAGACTCATCCTCTTTCATCTTGAAAAGCTCATACTCAATAGTAAGCATATCAATTTTAGACAGCTTAACCTGAGTAGTTCCCTTATAGGCAGTTTGAAGAGCTTCCTAAATCTCCATAGCAAATTGACAAGCTAAGATACGGTTGTACTCATCTGGTCCGATGCCCCAAACAAGAATCTTCTTTGCCCGAAAATTCTTCTCAATAGCCTTTTTATCAACATCGTTGTACTCTTTTCCTGTTTTTGGGATAGTAACTGTTCCCTCACCAACAGTTCTCATAGGAACAAAAGGTCTATCACAGATTACATCCCACAGCTCTAAGTCCTCAGCCATAATGAAGTCATGCATTGTTTTCCACCAACCATAGTATTGGCCGTTGAATCTTGGTGGTATGTACGTTGATTGTCCTTCATCAAAGTTTGGTGGAGCAGCCATGTAGATCCTTTCTAGGTGTTAACCTTTTAGAAAGAACCTGCTCTGATATCAATTGATAAAAACTAAGCGTTCACCAAACTATATAGAGAACCAGGTTCACTATCAGTTCCCACAGTAATTCGGCAGTAAATAATGAACACTCTATATTTACTTGGAAAACTCCTTGCTCAAGGAATTAAAAACCACGACCTACCCTAGTAGGATTTCAACTCCACTAAACCGAGCAAACTACATATTACCACCTATGCAACCTAGGAATTAACCTCTTAATTCCTCACTATCTTGTGATACTCTATTACAAGCCACTTTATAATAACTCTATTACAAAGACATTGGTATCCCTCACTAACTTGTAACACACTTATTACAAACCACTTTGTAATACCTCTATTAGAAAGACTTCCAACTCGACTAACTCTAGCCAAGACACAAACACAATGGTTTATGATTTAAAAATGTTTCCTACACAATGCTTCTAACTAAGCTAAGTAGGAATTACAAGTGAAGAACAAAATAACAAAGACTCAACAAACCTAAGGAATTAAGATATCTTCAATATTTGGATCTGGTCCTTGAGGTTGCAGTAGCTTTGTTCTTGAGAGGTGTTGGCTAGCACTTGAGAGAATATTATCTTTTGATTTGCAAGTGTTGGAGAGATGAAATCCCTTGGCTCATGTTGATAATATATGTTTGTGATGTCATCAAGGATGATGCAATAAAGTGCCCTTTAGTTTGGCCTTAGCAAGCTACAGCTTGCTGATACCCATTTTTCCCCCAAAATATTGTATAATTGCATATATACCTTCAAAATCATGCATTAATAGCAATTGATATTTTTCTATATTTTTATTAATTTATCTAGCATTTTATTCCCAATAAATAATTACAAAATGGCATTACAAATGATTTCAAAAGAATCTCTTGATTTAATTTATTATTTATGGTCCTATTTAAACCAAATTATTTCATAATTAGCCAGATTGACATATTTTGGCTATAATTATAATAACTTTGCAATTATAGCCCAATCATATGATTTTATACTATTTTTGACCGAAAATTAAGCATTTGTATTTTTAAATACTAAGTAATCACTTAAAACTATTTTCTATGCATAAAATTCATTTTGTGCAATTATTAGCCAATTTATAAATTATTTTATTCAATTTAATTGGGTATTTAACAAATAGCGCCATTTTATTTCAATTATAACCCAGTTAAACCAGCCCCAAAACCCCAATTATATCAGCCTAATACCCATGCCCAAACTTAAATTCTACCCGACCCAATCCGTGGTCCAATCTGGACCGTTGATCAATTCTAATCAATGGTCCATATCCCCCATACCATAATTAACCTAAAGACTACCCCCCAAACCCTCATTCTTATCCTCTCATTTGCTCTCATCCTCTTCGCCGTTACATTCTCTCATTCTCTCTCAAGCTCTCTGCTAAACCTAAGCTTCTACTCGATGGTCATTGGCTCACTGGTATCAATGGTAGTTCCACCACCACCCTTAGCCTCCATGGCTCTCCCTCCATGCCGGATTATTGCTACCCTATCACGCCCCAACCTCAGGAGGTGCGACCGACGCTCAATCGAGTGAACCCAACTGAGCAAGCCTTATTAACACTTTCTACCCAACTCAATACGATTAAAGAAACCATGTTTTCGTTTATTTAGCAATAGCAAAATCGAACATTCAACATTGATAGTTCATTTTTATATCACAATTCTTAAATCATTGCTAACTTTCCAAGATTTCATACAGTCATAGTTTAGAAGAACTAGAGAATAGAATTATAACACAGTTCATTAACCCATCCAACCCCCATACATAACCCTACAACATCTACGGAGCCTCTATGGATACAAAAGACAAATTATGACAACGCCAACAACAAGGCCCCGACTATACCTCAAAGAAGTCTACAACAAAAGATGTACAATATAACCCCTTGAAGGAAAAAGGGGCTCACCAAGACTTCGAGAGGAGGACACTCTGCTGTGCATGATCGGCACTGTCCGCTATAGAGCCACCTACATTCATTTAAAAATGCAGCGCCCCCGCAAAAGGGACGTTAGTACCACGGAATAGTACTAGTATGTATAACTAAACACCATCTAGTTAGAAAGAACTTTCATACAAGGATAAGGCAATCATAAGTATAACTTAAACAAAACTTTAAATGACCACAACACTATCAAATAAAGGAATCATACAATTTTCACTTCGTGTTTCCATAGCTTTCATTTTGGGGCATTCTATATTGTTCACATTACCACTGCTATCTTAAGCGGAGTCCGATCTCGACCCGATCGGCTAGGTTGCCTTGTTTGATACATTCACTTCAATCACAAATACATTACCACCATGTGCGTAGCATGACGTCCGATCTCGGCCCGATCGGCTAGGCCGCATTACCAAGGCGTTTCCCTTTTTCCATCAATCATCTCACTTCAATCTCTATTTCCCATAAATCATTTCATAGGCACTTGGGGCCATAGATATCACATCATATATTTGGCACTAGGCCACATCTCTCATCATCCCCAATTTCAATGTTAGCTTTGTAATTTAGGAAGAATAGGTGCACACAAGAGTGATTCAAATTGCAAGATTAGATGAGACTTCACATGGATGGCACAATACACACAACTTTAATCTAAATTTAAGATTTAAGAATTCCAATACATGATTCATATTCCTTGCCCCTTTTCAAGTAATCAAGAATAGCACATTGATCATATTGAGACACATCTTTCACGCATATAAGATTACAACCCCAAACTCATGTGAAACAACAATTAATACAACTACTCAACTTTAATCTTACCATTTTTACACAAACACCAACAGAGCTCAATTTCTAAAAGACGGGGTTTTAGCTATACACACCTCAATTGAGCTTTCCCTTAATCCTAAAATGTTTCGGAATGCTTTTCACTTCAATCTATTTAAGCAATGTAGCACGATTGAACCCATAATTAGGAAAAGATCATAATCTTAGCTCGTTTAAGCATTTTATCAAGCATTGAGTGTTCATTAAGGTCTTATGGTCCTTTTATGCAAGATTACACTAGCCCTTCCCCATGCCTCTCTATTTATAATTTCTACATACTTCTAAGAACACATGCATGCAATATAGTCACCCTTATCCCCATGAATTACCTCACTAATGACCTCTTATAGCTATGTTTAAAACTAAGAGCTAAGATGACAAAGTCTTACCTCCTGGGATGAAGATTTAGGTGCCTCACTTGATTATCTTCAATGTTTTAACAAGGATTTGTGGAGCAATTTTTGATGAAAATCACTTCCCCTCTCTTAAACCCCCTTTATCACTCTAAAAGCACCAGGAAATAGGCTCAAAATAAGCTATTGCACAAGATATATCGACAGGGGGTCGGGTTTAAAATTTAGAAATCTGGAGCCCCGACACAGATCTGCGGTCGCATATGCGATTGCAAAGTTAAAATGCAGCCCGCAGAATAGACCGCAAAAATATTCCCAAAAACTTGAACAAATTGCCTGGGTATGCGATAAGAATGCGGTCCGCATACCTGTTCTACGGTTGCATAATGCACCGCAGAACTGCACCTCGCAAAATTCCAAGGGGATTATGCGATTACTATACAGCCCGCATATCAATTATGCGATCGCATAAGTGGCCGCATAGTTGACCTCCAAAGTGACCAACACACTGCTTCACTCTGCAGCGACTATGCGGTCTGCATAGCTGTTATGCGATCGCATACTGGACCTTAAAATCGTGCTTTTCTGGAAAGCGCTATTCCTTGACTTTTTGATACATAGATCAGTCCAAAGGGTCCGAACCTATCTCATGCACACCTGAGTCTGATAAAAAGGATCTACTTATTAGGAACTTGGTCGAGGAACTTAAGAAACTGACCAGCCGGATTCATGGCATTGTGGGAAGCAAAGGAATCGAGGGGCTGAACTATGAGGACCTTTGCATACAACCTGATGTCGAACTACCTGAGGGGTACAAACCTCCTAAGTTCGAAATGTTTGATGGTACGGGTGATCCAAGGGTCCATCTGAGGACATATTGCGATAAGCTGGTTGGAGTAGGGAAGGATGAAAAGATCTGCATACAGCTGTTCATGAGGAGTTGAAAGAAGAAGCATTATCTTGGTACATTAGCCAAGATCCCAAGAAGTGGTCAAGCTGGGTGGGCATGGCATCTGACTTTATGGACATATTCAAGTTTACTACAGAGAATGCACCAGACGTGTTCTATATCTAGAATTTGAAGAAGAAGCCCACGGAGACGTTTCGCAAGTATGCTACTCGCTAGAGGTCCGAAGTTGCTAAGGTCAGACCCGCCTTAGAAGAGGAGCAAATGAACAAGTTCTTTGTCTGGGCTCAGGACCCGCAGTACTATGAATGGCTGATGATGATTGAGAACCACAAGTTCTCCGACATTATCAAATTTGGTGAAAGAATTGAAGAAGGTATTAAAAGTGGTATGGTTAAAAATTTCAAAGCCTTGCAAGCTACGAATAAGGCTTTGCAGTCCGGTGGTATGTCCAAGAAAAGGGACGTACGGGCCGTGATGGTTGCACAAAGGACCAAGTCTCCCCTTAAATACCAAGCTTACCCAACACCTCCACTCGCATACCAGCCAACCTCAAATTACCAAGCACCCTCATACCAAGCTTCGCCACCAACTTATCAGTCATCTCCACCTCCTACATATCAACCTACTTCACCCAGATACTGCCAACCCGCTCATGTCTACCAAACTTATAATGCTCAACCATCCCATTATCAATAACCCCCTGTACGCTAAAACTTCCCTAGACCCCGACCTAATTTTGATCGCAGACCTCCAAAGTAATATAACGCAATCGCTGAACCCATTAACTAGCTGTATGAGAGGCTCAAAGTTGCTGGTTATGTCACCCTTATCCCTGCAGTAACCCCTCAGAATCCTTCTTAATGGGTTAACCCAAACAAGTCCCGTGCATATTACTTCGGCATGAAAGGGCACACTATTGATGAATGCCGCTCCTTGAAAGACAAGATACAATCTTTGATTGATAACAAGATCATTGTGGCAGAGGAACCCACTCCAAACGTCCGCAACAACCCTCTTCCAGACCATAAGGGTGGAGGTATCCACATGATTGAAGTAGAAGATGACTGGGATCCTGAGGGATCAATCGGGTTGATCGCAGAAGGTGATGACCCGAAGAAACTGACAATTATCTCAATCCATACTCCAAATACAAACATCTGAGGACATTGAGGTGAATATGTCTATACCTCTTGAATTCGAAGCAGCGCCACCCGCAAAGACACCGACACCAATTGAGGTTGAATTCACGTCTACAGTGAATGCACCCGCACCATTTGAGGTTGCAGTCTTGCCACCCAAGGCACATGTTCCATTCAAACTGATGATAGCAGCGCTGATCCCAGTGGCGATATCAACCATGCCACCCTTCTATACAAATGTTTTACCCTGGGACTATACAGCCGAGGCAAGAAGGAAGGGCAAGGTCAGGATTGAAAAACTATCGCAGCACAGGGTATGACAAGAATCGGTAGAGTCTATACCCTTGAACATCTAGCTGAATCAAGAAAGTAGGCCTCCAATTGGCCGCCCCTCATTGAGACAGGTTTGAATGACCTTTGGAGGAAAATACATGCAAGGAATATTCGGTCATCGACCAGTTAAACAAGGCGCCAACACAAATATCCATTCTCTCTTTGCTGCAAAATTCTGAGACGCACAAAAATGCTTTGTTAAAGTTGCTAAATGAAGCGTGTGTACCAAGTAACATCACTAGTAGGGAAGTGGCTAATATGGTAGGACAAGTGCTGGAAAGCCAAAAGATCACCTTTTATGAGGACGAGCTACCACCTGAAGGGCTGGGGCACAACAAAGCACTACACATCATCGTGTAATGCAAAGATTATTTCATTACCAGAATCCTGATCGATGGAGGTTCTAGTCTTAATATTTGTCCGCCGGTAACACTCAAAAAGTTGGGTAAAGGGCTGCATGATATAAATAATGGAGCAATAAATGTGGAAGCCTTCGATGGTTCTCAGAGGTCCACCATTGGTGAAATTAGTCTATGCCTGTAGATGGGACCAACCTGGTTCGAGGTCGATTTCCAGGTGATAGATATACCTGCGTCTTACAACTTGCTGCTAGGACAATCATGGATTCATGTTGCTGGGGCCGTAACATCAACGTTGCCTCAGGCGGTAAAGTTCGAATGGAATCACCAGGAAGTGATCATTCACCACAAACCTATATACGACTAGTCACCAGACCATTTCGTCGATCGAGGGAAGAAGGAAGTTGGTTAGAGAAACTTACCACCACATTGAGCGGGTCAATACTATCGACAAAGACAAATGGTGGGATAGCAAAATCGAGAGTATACTGAGTTGCAGTGGGTACAAACCTAGCAAAGGGTTCGGCAAGAACCTACAAGGAATCTCTAAACCCCTGAAACTCAAGAAACATGGCACTACATTCGGTTTGGGATATGAATACACCTGGGAAGAATTCAATAGCTGGTCGCCACCATGGCGCGATCCTTATTACCCACTAGAGCAGCCAATACCGCATCTAGAGTAGACCCTCTAACAGGACAACGTTATTTATGGATCAGATGAAGAAGAAGCACTTGCAGTAGTAAAGAACTTGTTTCTGGAGGACAGTGATGTGGACTGTTGTGTTATTATCGAGGAGGAGGGGGAGGAAGGCCCTTCCATACAGGCTATAAGCAGAGGGGCACATCTCAAGAATTAGACTATCAGGAAAACCAAAGACCGATGAGCCTCGGGGTAGCAATGGTAAAACAAGCATTATTCACTATTTTATTTACTAAATAATTTTCTTTTCATATTTTTCAATTCCCGCAATAAGATCTTCTATGTTCAAAACAATTATTTAATTTATCAAAAGAAGTTTTTATTTTTCTTATGAATTAATATTTATTGCTATCGTCTTATCTCCTTGCTTTGCCAATACAACATTACTATTACTTGTCTTGATCAACCAATGACTGTGACATGCAATGAGACAACGCAACAAACGGACATAGATTCAGTGGAAGATGACATACCTGACAAGATTTTCAAAGACTTTGAGAACAGACCTAAGTCCAACCTAGGGCTGCTTATCGTGCGGATTAGGCGGTTATTTACTCTTAACAGTTTGGCTTATCGGTTATCATCTTTTAAATATATTAATCCGCTATCCATCCGATAAGATATCGGGCAAATTGGTATCGGTTTAGATCTTATCGGGCGGTTTATCGGCCTAATTCAATCTATATTGCATGCATTAATTATTTGCTAACAGCCTAGCATACAAATTTAGAAATCGAAATTACACATTGAGCCCAGACGTACATATCTGTTAATGCCTACATAAGAATGATATAGTATGTCATGTGTTGGAAAGTGAAAAAAGCAGAACACATTGTACACTGTACGCTACATTAACTGAAGATAAACTGAATGAGTTGATTCATTACCTTTCCAACATTGTCATTGATAAAGAAGTTACTGCAATTGAGATATCTATGAATAACATAGGGCTTATGAGTGTGTATATAATCCAAGCCCTGTAGTATTTGCCTAGACCACTTCTTCAACGCCTTAATCGAAACATGACGATGCTTCTTCCTATAATCCCTCAAATTACCAGAGGCACATTCCTCAATTATGAAATTGAGGATGTTATGTTCATTGTCTTTCCAAACATGATATAGTACTATGATGTTGTCATTCTTCAAGTTCTTCAACAGTGCAATCTCCAAATGGATCTTCAACAGTGCAATCTCCGAAAGTGGAAGGGTTTTTGATATTTAATATATATATGGATAAATATATATTCTTAACGGTTTAACAGATTATCCATTAATAAAATTAAATAATCTGCCCCCAAACCGATGAGTCGTTAATAAAAAAATTTCAATATGTTCCCCATCCGTTAAACCGTTAACCCAATACCAATAAGCCATTGAGCTTCGGTTTTGGTTCGGTTTTTGGTTTTGGATTGGTTTTGAACACCCCTAGTCCAACCTGAACGAGACCGAAATTGTCAACCTGTGAGATGTAGAAAATGTCAAGGAAATGCGAATCAGCATTCACCTATCGCCATCAGAGAAGAAAGAATACACAGAAAATCTAAAGGAGTATGAGGACATATTCGCCTGGTCGTATGATGGCATGACTGGTCTGAGTACGTCTTTTGTGTCTCATAAACTGCCAACCAATCCAATGTGTCCACCAATAAAGCAAAAGCTCAGAAACTTCAAGCCTGATATGAGTTTGAAAATCAAGGAAGAAGTCAACTGGCAGATCAGCGCTAAGGTTCTCAGGGTAGTAGAATACCCGACATGGTTAGCCAACATTGTTCCAGTGCCAAAGAAGGATGGGAAGGTCAGAGTCTGTGTCGACTACCGGGATCTCAACCGGACCAGTCCAAAAGACGATTTCCCTTTTCCAAATATACATATCCTGATTGACAATTGTTCCAAGCATAAGCTATAGTTATTCGTAGATTGCTTCGCTGGTTATCATCATATCTGGATGGATAAGGAAGATGCTGAGAAAATGGCTTTCATTACGCCGTGGGGAGTTTACTGTTACAAGTTGATGCCATTCGGCCTGAAGAATGCAGGGGCCACTTACATGAGGGCCATGACTACCATCTTCCACGGTATGATAAACACGGAGATAGAGGTATATGTGGATAATGTTATTATCAAATCCAAAAAGGCCACTGACCACATAGAAGATCTGAGGAAGTTCTTCAATAGACTGTGGAGATACAACCTGAAACTAAACCCCACAAAGTGCGCATTTGGTGTTCCTACTGGGAAATTGCTTGGATTTATTGTGAGCCACCGAGGAATAGAACTGGATCCATCGAAAGTCAAAGCTATTCAAGAATTACCACCGCCAAGGAACAAAAAGGATGTGATGAGTTTCTTAGGAAGGCTTAACTATATCTGTCGATTCATAGCACATTTTACAGTTAACTGTGGGACAATCTTTAAGATGTTAAAGAAGGACGCCGCCACCAAATGGACCGATGACTACCAAAAGGCCTTCGACAAAATCAAGGAGTACCTGTCAACACCACCAGTCTTAGTCCCGCCCGAGCCAGGTATACCCTTATTACTCTATCTTACAGTGTTAGATGGAGCTTTCGGCTGCGTTCTGGGGTAGCACGATGAAAAAGGGAGGAAGGAGCAAGCCATTTATTATCTCAGTAAGAAGTTTACCCCATACGAGGCCCGGTATTCTCTATTGGAACACACATGTTATGCTTTGACTTGGGAAGATTAGAAGTTGAGACATTACTTCTGCACCTATACTACATATCTCATATCGAGAATGGATCCCTTGAATTACATCTTTCAGAAGCCCATGCCTACCGGCAAGCTAGCCAAGTGGCAAATCCTGTTGAGTGAGTTTGACATTGTTTATGTAATTTAGAAACCGGTCAAGGGACAGGCGCTGGCAGACCAGCTTGCTGAAAAACCCCGTGGATGGAGGATACGAAACCCTAAAAACATATTTTCCTGATGAAGAAGTATCATTCATAGGATAAGACATTGCAGAATCTTATGACGGTTGGAGAATGTTCTTCGATGGAGCAGCAAACTTCAAAGGAGTTGGCATAGGAGCAGTCCTAATATCATAAACTGTTTAACATTATCCGGTGTCTGCCAAACTCAGGTTCCCCCGCACCAACAATATGGCCGAATATGAAGCCTGCATTTTAGGACTCAAAATGGCCATTGACATGAACGTTCAAGAGCTACTAGTGATTGGAGATTCAGACTTACTTATACATCAGGTACGAGGAGAATGGGCAATCAAGAACTCTAAGATACTCATGTATCTGCATCACGTACAGGAATTGAGAAAGAGGTTCATAAAGATGGAATTCCAGCATGTTCCTAGAATCCAGAATGAGTTCGTCAATGCATGGGCTACCCTATCATCTATGATACAATATCCCGACAAGAATTTTATTGATCCCATTCCGGTGAAAATCCATAATCAGCCAACTTACTGTGCTCATGTTGAAGAAGAAGCAGACAGAAAGCCTTGGTTTCAGGATATCAAGGAATATTTGGCAAAAGGAGAGTATCCGGAGCTTGCGAATCCTACTCAGAAACGCACACTTCGGAGATTGTCCAACAACTTCTTTCACAGCGGAGGAATCCTGTATAGGAGGACTCCCGATTTAGGATTATTAAGATGTGTCGATGCCAAGGAAGCATCCAAGCTACTAGAGGAAATTCATGCAGGGACCTGCGATCCATATATGAACAGTTTTGTCTTAGCAAAGAAGATACTCCGGGCTAGTTACTTTTGGATGACTACGGAAACGGATTGCATCCAGTATGTTTGGAAATGCCACCGCTGTCAGATACATGTACACATGATAAAGGTACCTCCAAGCGAGCTTAAAACAACAAGCTCACCATGGCCATTCACCGCCTAGGGGATGGATATTATTGGACCAATCGAGCCTGCTGCTTCCGACGGACACAAATTTATCCTAGTAGCCATCGACGATTTCACCAAATAGGTCAAAGCAACATCTTACAAAGCAGTAACTAAGAAAGGCGTGGTAGACTTTATCCGCGATCGCATTGTTTGTCGATTCAGAATTCCAGAGCCAATTATTACTGATAATGGCTCCAACCTCAACAACGACTTGATGAAAACTATGTGCGAAACTTTCAAGGTTAAACACAAGAATTCCACAGCCTACAGGCCTCAGATTAATAGAGCTGTAGAAGCCGCCAACAGGAATATCAAGAAGATATTGAGGAAAATGATAAATAATCATAGACAGTGGCATAAGAAGTTATCATTTTGTCTACTGGGGTATTTCACCATAGTTCGTACATCAACCGGGGCAACCTATCACGCCCCAAAATTCAAGGAGCGCGACCGGCGCTCAACCGAGTAAACCCGACTGAGCAAGCGTGGCAGGTTTCATACGTACTACCCAAGCCAACTCATAATTACTTAAGGTATGGACTTCATTAAAAATACTTAGTAAGTATTCTATTGACAATTCCATTTCATTTCCATTAGCAGCTTAAATCATAAATATCAAAATATTACAAGTTTTGTAAATCATTGCCAAATATCAATATTTCAACCTTAATTCCAATACCCAACACAACCCACAACCTGCCTACGGAGCCTCTAAATATAACCAAAGAATAATACAGAAATGCCGGCAACAAGGCTTCGGCTATACCTTATACAAATACAAAAAAAATAAGACTCCGGGAAGAACAGCGGCATAAGCCACGCAGGGCCCCGAAGGGAAAGGGGCTCACCAATACAGCCGACGGAAAGCAGAGGAGGTGCTACTGCTGGTGGACTGGAGTGCCTGCTATAGATCCTCCTACAATCATAACACGAATGTAGCGGCCCCGGCAAAAGGGACGTCAGTACATTTGAATTGTACTGGTATGTATAACTAAACACCATTTTACTAGAAAGAACTATCAAACAGATACAAGCAAATCAAAGAAGCAATTCATATAATCTTTCAAACAATTTCCACAACATAGATTTGGGGCATTTCTGTCATTTGTTCACCACTGTTCTCATTACCACCGCCATCTCGAGCGGAGTCCGATCACGACCCGATCGGCTAGGTAACCTCATTGGAGGTATTACTCACAATCAATATTT